>PVIH01013248.1:0-59390 GCA_004025045.1 Sigmodon hispidus
AGGAGGGAGGGAGGAAGGAAGGAGGGAGGAAGGAAGGAGGGAGGAAGGAAGGAGGGCAGGAAGAGGCTCTAATACAGTGCAACTTCTCTCTCCCTGGTTTGTGCCTGCTCGGCTCAGGATTCCTGGGAAAACACTAAAATCTTAAGTGGATCAAAGTGAAGGCACTAAGCAATAAGAAAAAATACTATCATTATATATCACATGTTTATTTAGCCCCCACAAAGCCAAAGAGGGAAGACTGTTTGCAAGAGAGAGAATGCCTGCTTAATCAGCTAAAAATGCATTCATTACCACGCTATTCACTGAGGCTTTCCTGAAATCAGACACTTTTGCCCCTAGACCAGAAGATTGAAGCGATTTGAAATGAAAATATTTCCTGTCCAGTGCTTGCCAGTTTCTAGCCCCAGAGTGATATAACAGATGACATCCAGTACAATAAATGCTTTTATTAACCATAAATTTGAGACTGCTTTAGGGATTTGAAGTGTTGGGTTTCATGCTGAAAAAATGTAATGTTATCCACAGACCATCCGTGAGCAACAAAAACAGAGGTGCAGGTTAGGCCACTTTGATCAAATTAAGGCAAGGGAAAAAAATTCATCTTTTGCATGTAAAATAGTAATTGCATTCAGAGGCTATCTTCAGGGAGTACCACAAGAGTTTAATCATATGTCTGGGGGAGTCTGGTGGCAAATCACTCCACATTTGGACTTTTAGAAGCACCAGGGTCTGTGAAGCAGAAAGTTGAAAGGCCTTGAAAAGCTTCAACACTAACACAGGAGCCTTAGTGATACTGCTCATTGCTAGATAAATAATTATCCTTCTTATTAGTATGGTAGCTGCATAAAGGCTCTACCCACTGGGCATCAACACCACCAGATTGCCACAACCAAAAGTATCTCCAGAAATCCCTCCCAGTTGCTCCCAATCAAAACACTGATTTCAAACTGGTCTGAATCAAACTCCTGTCTTGTTTTAGCAAACGCTGCCTGAGTTTTCTTCATCTAGAGAAAATGTGGAGCCTAGGCAGTTGCATGGCCTCTACCCTGTGCCCTCACTACCTCCATCTACACAGTAACAGTTCATTCTGAAATCAAAGCTCCCTGTACTCTGGACCCACCAAACTTGAGGTAGTGTAGCCATGGAAACAGGAACTCTCTCCTGGGACCAGAACAAACTAGGCCCAGCAAAGGCAAGCTAAGCTGCCACCCCTCCTGAGGTGTACATTCCAGTACAAGGAGTCTCAACCCACAGGGCAGCTTGCACTCCATCCTTGCCAGCATCCCAATAGCCGCTCTTTCTGCCCTTTCCCTGTCAGGCCACTGACAAGACCACAGACTTGGTGCCAGAAAAGAAAGTGAAAAGCAAAGTTGAACCTTTGAGGTCTATTCTCTGGATGCTGAATGTCCCACTATTACATCCCGGCATGACATTTCATGGCCAGCAGGGGAGGGGGCCCAGGCCTGAAAAGCTGAACAAATGCCAGGCACACAGGCCTGCCTGTGCCCTCACAGTTCCCCTGGACATATGAATAAAAGATGGGGCTTTGTCTGTCCTTTCCCTGGTACCCTGTAAGAATAACAACTTGTCTCTTTTTGACATTTTCACTTCCATTGAAAAGTTACCAATATTAACTTTACAGGTCTGGGCCCTTAAGTCTGTGAGGAACAAATACAAGCAAGAAAAGGCATGTAATTAGGTAGGAGATAGTAATTCAAGTTAAACTAAAGAAACCAAAAGAGACTCTAAAGACTTAGGCAACAAGCAATCATAGAATGTAAAGGCTGGAAACTGACTTTGAGCACATGTTTTGCATGAAGTGGGTCTGCTAGAAATAGTGTTCAATGTTTTCTTAGCACTGAGAAATGGCTGAAATTCGGTGTGAGGAAGCACTCAGCCATAAACTTTTGGGAGCCAGAAGTCCTCAACAGGAATTCATTCCCAGTCACTAAAGGCAACTTCCACAACTGTTTGCTACAAGTTCCCATTGGTAGCAGCAGAAAACTAAAGCATTCTTGAGAAAGAGCCTTGCTACTTTTCAGAGAATGCAGTTGACTTCAAACAGTCTGGAAGGAACCAGTTACAGGAGAACCCAGAATATCCTGCACCTCCTTTAGATATTCCATAAAGTAAAAGAGAAGCAGAGGCTGGCAGTGGTGGTATAAGCCTGTAATCCCAACACTTAGGAGGCAGAGGCAGGTGGAACTCTTTGAGTTCAAGGCCAACATGGTCTACAAAGCAGTTCCAGACAGTCAGAGGTATTACACAGAGAAAAACCCTAACTCCAAAATGGGGAGGGAGGAGAGGGAAACCAGGCAAATGGAAAACACTGCATTAAAAAAAAAAAAAAAAGGGCAATGTAAAGCCAAACTGTATTCACCACTAGAAAGACCTCTAAATGCAACAATTTCTATTTACAAATAAATTTTGCTTATGGCTGAGAAAGCACCAGTATCCTTGAAGTGCAAGGCCAAGAGAAAAGAGCATTATTTTTCTGTTCTGCTCACTTTCCTACAAGCTTGATTTTAGAAAACCAAATACAATGGTAGTCCTGGACAGAGGTGGTAGGCTGCATAAGATGTCTGCAGATTGTCACAGTGTTATTAACATTGAAAAGAAAAATAATTTAAGCTGAGGGTGGTAGCACACACCTTTAACCCCAGCATTCGGCAGGCAAAGGCAGGCAGGTCTCTGAGTTCAAGGACAGCCTGGTCTACAAAGTGAGTTCCGAGACAGACAGGGCTGTTACACAAAGGAACCCACCCTGTCTCAGAAAGCAAAAAGAAAAGGAAAATAATTTAATTTTAATGCAGACTAGACCAAATATTTGTGGATTTTTAAAAACCCCAACTGGCTTATTATTCACTTAGCCAGTAGTGTTATGCACACAGCAGACACGTAAAATATTGTTTCTGCTTTTGTTTTTTGTTGTTGTTGCTTTGGTTTTTGCCAAGATTTCTTTAGCCTTGAACTTCCAATCTTTCTGCCAGTGCCTCTGTAGTTTTAGAGTTGCCAGTGTGTAGTACCAGCCAAGTGTTACTGCTTTCCAGAGTCATAAGTCACTTTCAAATCCTCTCCCTTTCTTTCCTAGAACTCTCCAGCAATTTATCATTCTCTATCTTATCAGAATCCCTAATTTTAAAATGTATCAGAGATATTAGAGATTCCCCCTCCCCGCCTTCTACCCAAACTCCCCTGCATCCTTTTTAAGATAAAAGCAAGGATCACCTAGACCTGGCCAACTTGAAAAACACCCATTTAAAACTATGCGCTAACTTTAAAGAAGGAAGTTCAATGAATGGGAAATACACTCAAGTGAAAAGATGTGGGGGTGGAATTCCTGTCTCTCAATGACTTCAAAACCAAGAGGTGAACAATGAGAGGCAGAGTCTCTGAGGCAGCAAGGAGGTCTGGGTAGTGGGCCCCCACAGCACACTACACACTGGGAACTCACAGCTCCTGGGACCCTGAAGCAGTCTTTGGCCAGCACAACCAGATGTTGGTTTGGGTTTTTTTCCTTCTTAATTTTGGAAAAACTCCATGACCTCTTTCTCAAATTAAAAGGCAATGCCTCTTTCTTTCTTTCTTTTTCTTTCTTTCTTTCTTCCAAACCACAGGAGCTATCTTTAGTGAAGCCTTCTAAGGATTCATTAATTCATAGCCAGCCAACCAGGACTTTTCCCACAGTCTCCCACAAAAAAGCCGAGGGAGTCACTGATTGCTTGGCTGGATCTGAATATGAGCAGAGGTAAGATCAGAAATATCTAGTTCCTCCCACAGGGAAGTGAGGCATGAAAATCAAAGCCCACAAAAACTCATTACCACAGCTGGCCAGCAAATCCCCAGCCCAAAGGGCAAGCAGCACCTCTGATGCTGATGGGCCATCTGTCACATGACCTCAGAAAAACAAGCCACATCCACGAGGGTTGGGGATGACAACTGGGACCATCATGACAAACAAAACGAGATCTGAACCTCTTTTTAAGAACATGAAGCAGCTGCTAAGGCATGGAAAGCAGGATACTTAGTTTGATGCTCGGCAGTCATGTTTTACATGTTTTTCCCATCTTTAGTCCCAGCAGTCCTCAAAAGCATTAGGCGCTATAAGATGTGGTTCTCATGTAACAGCAGCCCCTACTCAAGTCCCTTGGTTGGAAGGATCTGTCCATTATGTCAACTATCAAGAATGCCCATAATTTGTGCAGTGAATGGATAAATCAAGCTAATTCTTTTGCTAACTTGGCACCTAACTCCATATCACCAGCCAATGTCAAGACAACACAAGTTAACTAAGAGAATATTAGAGGAACTTTTTTTTTATTAACTTAGGTGTGGCTTCCTCAGAGAGGCCACAGTAGACATCAATTTGCAAGGAAGCATCCCATCGTCCTATTTTAATATCCTGTAGAGCACCCAGACATTCAGGATATATGATTTAAGAATCTAATGTCTACCAGGTAGAGATGGAAATGGAGATAAACAGAGAAGGCCAAGCTTGGTGGTGTATACCTGTAATCTCAGGAGTCTGGAGGCTTGAACTTTGAGACATCGTAGGCCACTTAGTGAGTTACAGGCTAGCCGCAGCTGCAAACATGGCTTGACTGCATTCTCACTAAATCTAGAAGGTATAAGGACTTCACTAAATACCAGCTTTGTGAGCACAGGTAAAACACACTCCCAGAGCTGGATAGATGGCTCAGAGGTTAACAACACTGACTGTTCTTCCAAAGGTCCTGAGTTCAGGTCCCAGCAACCACATGGTGGCTCACAACCATCTAAAATAACATCTGGTACCCTCGTCTGTCCACTATATACATAATAAATAAATAAATCTTAAACAAAACAAAACACACTCCCAGAGAAGCTGCATGGAGAAAGATGGGCCTCAAGAAACAGACACAGCAAGATGTCAAAGTTGCTAGGAATCAACAGAGACTTTAGTTTCCCAAGGTGTCTTGCTAGTAGGGTCTCAGGCACTCACTAGTCTTTAAACCACTTTTGCTGGGTAACCACAGCCTGGGGGGCTGCTGAGGTGGGCTCCTGTTGTCCTGGGTGGAACTGGCAGGATGGCACGGAAGGAGGCTTGGTGCTGCAGCCTCAGAACCCATCCCTACATCCCTACACTGCCTGATACACTCACTCCTTTTCTACTCCCCACCTGGAAGGGAAGCTTTAGTGACGGAATCTGGTATTATGCTACAACATAATAGCGCTTGTTTATTTGTTTTTGCTTTAAAAAAAAATCTTGCCCTCAAAGAAGTCTTTGAGAGCTTAGGATACTGGGCAGTTACTATTAAACCTAATCAGAAGGAGGCCATAAACTGTCACCCAGAAGGGCTTGAAGGCTGACTGCTCCTACATTTGGTCTGCATTGTACAGCAATTTCCTTAGATTAAATAGAGGTAAAGGGGATGTTTCAGGAGGAGAAAAACCAGAAATCACCTGGATGGAATAAAACCCAAGGACAAAGTTTGTAAACCATATGGACCATTTTAAGAAAATGCACCTTTCACTCAGAGAACCCCTCCACCCATCAAACCTCCCACTCCTCAGCACAAGAGTCTAACTCAGACAGAAGTCTGCAGCCAGAACTCTGCAAAGGGTTACTACCCAACACAGGGAACTGCCTACAAAGTGGACAAAACAGAACCCTTGGAAAAACTCCTAAGTTTTTTGTGTGAAGCATCAAACCCAGGGCAAATAAAGCAAGACCTTTTCTACTGAGCTATCCTACCCCCTGTTATTTTTTAGCTGGGGGTGGGTAGGAATTGTATTTAAAGCCTAATCCTTAGTGACTTCCAAAAGGTTCAAGATTTGTTTAATGTGACATGTAAATATCCACTTAAACACTTTAATGATATCAACAACCATTCCCTTTTCAAAACTGGTATTTCAATACTTTATGGCACTTCAATGTAGTGGTTTTAATGCAAAGTCTCATGTTTAATGTGTATTAGGTCAGATTTAGAATGGCTAAAGGTACAACATGATTCTACTACCTCCAACACCACTCACCATCGTTGTGCTCTTTCCAATCCTCCGGTAAAGCATTATGCAAATAGGACATTTTAATGTTAGACTCTGTAAATGTGCAGAGTTGAAGTAGTTTTCATTTACACTATTAAGTTAGAAAATGTAAAGCTAACTTCCGTTTCAGAAAAGAATTACATGTGTATTCACATCACATCTTCATTTTGTCATCTACTCTGTGATTTGTTGAAGACAGATGGTACCTATTAAGTCCCCCTTTTAAATGTTGTAGCCTTAATTAGCTACATCCACCTTCCTCCAACATTTCCAAACAAGGAGCCAAAGAAAAAGGAAGCCCTTTTTACAATGGGTACTTTGAACAATGAGTTGTAAATGTTAAAATAGTTGTCTCTACTAAAGAGTGACAACAGTTATTTTTTTAGCAGCCAAAGTTTGATTTTCACTCCTTATTACAATTTTTAATTTGTTCCACTTTTAGTTTCCTGACTTGTGTTATTAATTAAACCTTCTTCAAGATAATGCTTGAAAAAGATCTAGAGTGTCTCCCTAGAGATATCCAAGGTATCATTCAAGCTGCAAACTTCTCCCATGGATTTCTGTGCATGTGAGACCCAAGTACAAACAGTAGATTGACCTGCTTTAACTTGCCATATGTAGATAAAGCATACCCTAATTTATTTATTTAAACAGTTTTTTAATATTTATTTTTATTTTATGTGAATTGGTGTTTTGCCTGCATGTATAACTGTGTAAGGGAGTCAGATCTGGAATTACAGACAGTTGTTAGCTGCCATGTGGATGCTGAGACTCGAACTCAGGTCCTCCAGAAGAACAGCCAGTGCTCTCAACCACTGAGCCATCTCTCCAGCCTGCATACCCCAATTTTAATTTCTAATTTGGGTTTCCCTCATTTAAAAAGGACCTATTTATGCATTCAGGATTTTAAGTATGAGTTCTACTGGCTAAATTTTGAGAAAGACAAGAAATCACCTAGTAGATTCCTAGACTTGTCCCTGAGATAATCAGCAGTAAGACTATTTGCTTCAATTGGATACGATCTCTCCAGGGCTTGTGTCTTTTCATCAGCTGGTGGCCCCTGCCGGGTTTAGAGTAGCAGAGGGGAAGTGGCCCGTGGTTAAACAGAGGAAATACCAAGGCATTTTAACAGAGCAAATAGTCTCTTCACTTCCCACCAGGAGGAGCTTCAAAGGCCCAGACCCTGAGGAGACAATGTGCTATAGGGCCATCAGTCACCTAATCCTGTGTCAGGACCATTCAGAACTTCCCGACAGCCAAAGATAAACACTGCCCTAAAGGACAATGAATGCCTCCCACTGGCTGGGCAAGTCTAGCCTCTTAAAACCAGAGATAGCTCCAGATTTGCTGAAAACAGTGACATTCCACATTTGGGGAAGATGCATAATGGCAAAGGTGCAGATGCCAGAGAAACAAGAGAAGTCTGTCTTTAAGTACAGCCCAGTGACCTGCCATGTGTACCTGAGCGCCCCCCTCCCAAACACACACACACCCCTGCCTCATACTCTTACAAATGGCAGGTGGGGCCCCAGCTTCCAGAAGCCTGAAAAGCCATCCATCACAGACAGACACAGGAGGCAGAGAGGAATGAAAGAGAACAATAAAAGTGTTGATGGAGTGGCCTCAGCAGCAGACATCTGCTGGGGGGCTGGGGCACAGTGAGTGAAAAGTTCAGGGGCAGATGAGGGGGAAAGGGCCTGAAAGCAACCCCCCCTCCCCGACACATTTTAAGCCAAATGAGGCATGAAAAATACTCAAAATAAAAACTGAAAATGAAACACACACACATCAACAACAAACCATGAGCAGTTCTTTCCTTTGTAGGAAAGCTGTCTGTTAGGTCTTAACTGCCCAGACAGATTTGGATGCTGCCCTACTCCTTCCTCAGACAGTTTTCCAGACAAACACAGCTGTTCTGGGGGGAACCCGGTGGAAGTGTCAAGTGGCCTCCTCTCCAGCCCTAGAGCACTGCCAGGATACCCTGCCTAACCAGCTCCCCAGAAACACAATCCCCACTCTCCTAATAGCCTTATTTTCTGGTACTGTTGTTTAAATCTAGTGAAATAATTTAAAGACAAAATGACTGATTCTAGATATTTAGAAAGTATTTTCTCTTCCTCTTCTGATTTTGGAAACCTCACTAAGGAGGTGTGTCAAATGCATCATTGAGATTCACCAGGATCATCTTAACCCAGGACCTGTTCAAATGCTCTAACACACCCGCATTCCACTGCCAACAGCTCTGAATCTTCATTCTAACAAGTTCCCAAGGCAACTTTGATACCAGAAGCTTCTGGATAATTCTGAAAACCAGCTTTGGGAAGAAATAATGCTCTAAGCAGTACTCATTCACCAGGCTGTCTTGCTGAGTTGATAACTAGCACAATGGACCAGGTACTTCAGGATTGAAGGATTGAAGGGTTGGATGGATGGGGGATGGAGAAAGTGTAAGAAAACAAAGGCCAAGAAGGCTCCTAATCAACTACAAAATAGGCTGGAAGAAAGTATTATATGTCTCATAAAAACTGCTCTAAAAAGTGTCAACCCAAAACTAAAATAACTTTTAGCTAACAATTCTGTAATTAACACAAGAGCATCTGCAATGCGGTCCATATGACTGCAGAACAAGCAGACCAGACACAGGACTTAGGAGTCATGAGCTACAAGTGAATAAAAATGCATCCAATTCAGAATCAAATAAACATGCCTGGGCTCCCAGCCAGGAAGAATTCTTGGATTGGACTTTTATCAGGGGCCTAAATTTTAACCAGCTGGGAATACCTCGCCGCCCCCCCCCCATACTACTCTATTCCTTTCTACCTTTGGAGATGAAATACTTGCCTTAAATGGGAAACTTGAACTTCATTGTATAGTGCCAGCATACAGTTTCTTAATGCTAAAGACAGTCTTTTGGGGGAAGGGGTTTAGAAATGGTAGTTCAGACACAATAAACCAAGGAATATGTACATACGCCACCTAGGGTAAGAGATCAAAAATGGCCCACAGGAAAAGCTACTAAACAGAAATTTGTGAGAATGAATTTCTAGGTTTTTGGTTCATTTGTTTGTTTGCTTTTTAAGTTAAGGTCTCATTATTTAATAATTAATGTTGGTCCAGGACTTAAAATACAGTCTCCAAGCTGGCCTTGAACTCTCAACCCTCCTGCTGTTCATGGGTATAGCCCACCATGCCTGATTTTGGAACTCCTGTTCTTGGGGGGGATGGTTCAGAATCTCTCAGCACAAAGGATTGATACATTAAAGGTGCCCATCACAAACAGAACCATTCCTCCATCAAAAAGAGTTGAGGCTAGGGAAATGAGTCAATGGGCACAAGCAATTGCTGGGCAAGCAAGAGGGCCTGATTGGAATCCTCACCACCCAAATGAAAAGTCAAACAAGGCCACCCATGATTATATGGCTATGCCATGAGTGCTGAGGGGGGTAGAGACAAAAGGATCACTGGGGCCTGCCTGCCGGATGCCAGCCTAGCTCCAGGTTCTGCAAGAAACACGTACCAAAGGAATAAAAACAAAATAGTAGAACAGTTCACCTGAAATCCTCTGGCCTGTGCATGAGTGCGCACCTGCACAACCTAACCCGGGAAATCAATTAAATAAAACACATCAAAAAATAAAGCACACCTTAAATGCCAGCATGTGGGAGGCAGAGGCAGACTGATCTCTGTGAGATACAGGACAGCTAGGGCTGTTACCTAGGGAAACCTTGTCTCAAACAACGGAAAGGGAGGGAGGGAGGGAGGAGGAAAGGACGGAAAGAAACACGTGAAGCCGACAGCTGGAGCCAGCCCTCTGGAAGCTTTGCAAATTGTTACTCCTTTGAAAAAACAATATGTATTATTCAAAGCACAACTTTACCTGGCAAAAAACTATGAGGTTTTTTTTTTGTCTTCTAATAGTTGAGGAAGTGTGCCCACAACTCATTCCTAAAACACTCAGCTGTGTTCGAGATGGTATCAGTCCCTTAATTACCCCACAAGTAATAGGGAGGTTGTGAAACCTGACCACTTAAACAGGCCAGCGGAGGCCCTAAGAGCAGCTCTCCTGCCTGTAGCACCTTTTTTTTTTTTTTTTTTTTTTTTTTTTTTTTTTTTTTTTTTTTTTTTTTTTTTTTTTTTTTTTTTTTTTTTTTTTTTTTTTTTTTTAAAAACTTTATTTATTTATTTGCCTTGGTGTTTGCCTGGAATTAGAACTACAGACAGTTGTTAGCTGCCATGTGGGTGCTGGGAATCGAACCCGGGTCCTCTGGAAGAGCAGACGGCGCTCTTAACCGCTGAGCCATCTCTCCAGCCCCCTGTAGCACCTTTGAATCCTGGGAAAATATCCAGTCTTAACAGCAGCCTGGGTTTCTGCCCTAAATGCCCTATGGAGATTAATCAGGGCTTTCACTCACCTGTTCTCCAATGTCTAGACCCTGCCTTGCCTTCATGCTTCAAGGTTCTAGGTTCTAGTGAAACTCAGACCCCAAGATATCCATTTCTGCTGGAATCACTTATAATTTACCTTTACTCTTTTATTTTTGTTTAAGGTAGGTTCCCACCATGTATCCTCAGCTGGCCTGGAGCTCAATATGTGGTCAAGCTGGCCTGACCTGAAAAGGTTCTGCCTACCTTCTGAGTGCTAAAAGCTTGTAGTGCCATTTCACATTATCCTTCCCCTGACCCTCCAAGCAGTGGAAAATGACCCCAGACCCTGTAGGACACTAGGCAAGCACTCTACCTATGAACTACAGTTCCTACACCCTCAGCATTTTCTTTGCTTTTACTGGGGGGACAAAGCCTCACAGCTATCCTGCCTTAGCCTTTAGCCTTTATTCTTTTTTTTAATACTTATTTTTTTATTTTATGTGAATTGTTGTCTGCATGTATAACTGAGTAAGGGTGTCAGATCTTGGAATTACAGACAGTTGTTAGCTGCCATGTGGATGCTGGGAATCAAACTCAGGTCCTCCGGAAGAACAGTCAGTGCTCTTAATCACTGAGCCATCTCTCCAGCCCCTGACCCTTATTCTTATATATTTATACAGACCTAACTAGATTTGACTGTTGAGGCTAACACCCACAGACTACCAGACCTGGTTAGCGAGGCAGATATGACTGGAACACACAAGATTTGAACACTAATACCTACTAGTACCCGCCCCATGACAAAGCAACCTCTGGGACATCGTAATTATTGAGGTAGGAACAGGGAAGATTCCCTGCAGGAAGCCATGATGGAAGGGAGAGAAGATCCTAAAAAGATAAACAAAAGGATGATATTTTCCCAAGCTTTAAAAGTGGCCACAGCCAGGATACTGTGTAAAGCCACAAGCAGGACACTGAACAAGAAAGCCTGGTGCTGAGATTTCCTTGCCTGCCTCCTACTGGAAATGAACCCAGACCTAAGGCATGCCAAGCACGTTCTACCGCTGAGCTGCCTTACCCCAGGACTCTCCTTTCTTTCTTCCTTCCCTCCTCCTCCTCCTCCCTTTCTTTGTCTCTCTTTCAGACAGGGTCTTTCTTTCTTTTTTTTTTTTTTTTTTGATTTATTTATTTATTATGCATACAGTTTTACAGAAGAGGGCACCAGACCTCATCATAGATGGTTGTGAGCCACCATGTGGTTGCTGGGAATTGAACTCAGGTCCTCTGGAAGAACAGTCGGTGCTCTTAACCTCTGAGCCGTCTCTCCAGCCCCCAGACAGGGTCTTTCTAAGTTGCCTAGGCTAGCCCTGAAACTCATTCTGAAGCCTAGGCAGGCCCAAAACTTTAGTTTCTGTTGCCTGAGTAGCTAGGATTTCATAGGCTCAGCTCTCCCAATTCTTCTAGGAGTCTGCAGAAGAATTACAGGGTCTACATGCCCTCAACCAAGATTTATAGGGCATCAGGCTTCGAGGCTACCAAGGAAACTACACACACAAAACTGTCGAGCACCAAAGAGTAAGGGATCTGAATGAGAAGAAAAGCACAGAGTAGAACATTCTGGGAGGGCTTCCCCAAAGAGGTGTCACATGAGATTTAAGCCAAGCAGGGAGCATTCGGAGCAGAAAACAGTCAAGATAGAAAGCACATCTTGTGTGAGAGGATTAGAAGCCAGACAACAGGGAGGGGGGAGACCAGAACACAGTGCTGTGTAAGGAGAGTGGTTAAGCTGGGCAATTACAGAAAGAAAGGAGCCATGCAAGAGAGCCTGGAATCTGGGATATGGCCCAGAAGCATCCATGCTCATCCAGGAGACAGTGACCACAGAAAGGGCTGTCGTAGGTAGGCACCAAGGCAGGTGTTGAGATCACTCCTAGGAGGCCAGAAATGTGGGCAACGGTGATGGGACCACATTGACAGGGGTGGGGGGCAAGTTACCGAGGGATATATTAAAAAATAATGCTTTGGCTTCTTGAGAGACAACTATGCACTCAATGTTAAAACTTTACAAGCTGCATGAATTCTAGGCTACTCCAGAAAAGCAGCAACTGCCAATACCAGTCTAGATCTAAAACCTTAGAACTGATAGTCAACATGAGATCACCTTAAGAACATTTGGAATCTGTTAAAACTAATAATGATGTTTTGCTACTATGGAATGCAGTAAGAAACCAAGAGGCTTCTACACAATCGGAAAAGAGTAATAGGGTTTGTTTATTCAGAGGAAAACGATGGGAAACTTTGACCTGACCTGCCCGCCCTTACCTGGTTTTCTGACTTGTGAAGAAAGTGAGCTAAGTGTCCCTAAGAGTTGTTCTGACCTGGGTCTTGTCTGTAGGGAGGCTGTTTAGAACAGTCCACGGTTAAAGGTAAGCAAACCCTGGTCTAGGCAAACTGCCTCAACACATCCCTGAACCCTGCAGAAATCAGTAACAACATCCCCTATGCCCCTTCTACTTTCCAGGTAAGGAAAGTCAGACTAACATTCCAGGCATGCTCCTGGCTGCCTGAGTGCAAAGCCTGGGTTCTCACAATAGAGTTGAAGGTGTGAGTGGCCTTACTTGCAGTGCCCTTGTCTCTGTGGAAAGTTCAAGGTCTGCAGACCTGGGGACTGTACTACCCAGACAACATCAAAGGAACACCCGCTCTGGGGAGAGGGCTTCCAAGTACACAAGAGAAATTCTGGGCGCCAACAGTTTCAGGACTGGGGCACCTGGCAGAGCAGACGAACTTTCGCTGCCCTTTGCCCATGAAAACATCCTCAACTCAAGCTGGGGCGCGTTGAGGGATAGTGGTGGGCATCACGAGACCATTAGGCAGACGAAGGGCTCTATGGCAAGCAAAGTCTCTCAGAAAAGTTAGGAATCCGCAATGGAGTAGGAATGGGGTGACCAAGCTGTCTAGAAGAAACAAAGCGACTGCAAGAAAAGGGATGCATCGTTCCCGGGCGCTCCAGGTTCCCTTTCCTAGATGCCCTAAGCCCTTACAGAAGTTTAGACTAGAGGTCCAAGGCACCAAACGCGGGCTCCGAAGCGCATCCGTTCAGCGACAGCCCGGAAGATCCTAGTCTGGGACCCGTAGCCCTGGGGCAGAGGACCGGGAACAAAGGGTGGGGCGCAAGGCCCCCGCCCCGCCGCCCAGCCACCCGCCCTCGGGAGTCGGACCCCAGCCAGAGGCCGCGCCTCATTAGCAACACAAAGCCAAGGGTCCGCGGCCCCTTTCATCCCCAGCGGGACTGGCGGATGCGCGCCCAGGGACCGAGACGCGGGATGGGTTAGTGAAGCCGGAGACCCCACTGACCGCAGATCCAGCGTCTGGAGATCGGACAGTCCCGGCTCGCCTGCCCGCGAGCACCTGTGCCCGCCGCGCGCCCCCATGTAACCTGGAGCCCGAAGAAACCCTCGCCTTACCCTCCAGCCACAGGTGTCGGCGCCCCTCGCGCGGCCCGAGCCGCCCGCTGCCACTGCCAGCTGCGAGCCGTTGAGGCAGGCATTGACAGTGAAGAAGAAGGAACAGAGCTGCAGCCACGGGGCCATGACCGTGTGCTCGCCCAGCGGGACCTTCTCCACTCCTCGGCCGCCTGCAGCTTACTCCTGGTCCCGAGTGGGCGGTGGCAGCCGCGGCAGGGGGCCCTCTACACCGAGCATGCGCTGCCGGGCTTCGCCCCGCCTCTCTCCTCCAGGTCCCGCCTTCGATCTCAGTTCTTCGTCCTGGTCCTGCCCTCTAGCCCGCCCCTCCTGCCTTGGCCCCGCCCCTAAGCCTCTGGTTCTCCACATTCAACGTTTCAAACCCCTCCTCACTGACGGATTTTTTTTTTTTTTTTAATCCAAAGGATTTGTCCAAATGATGACTGCTCCATACAAAACCTTGGAGCGACTCGAAGAATATAATAATAGTAATTTTAAAATTAATAATTCAGGGGCTGGAGAGATGGCTCAGCGGTTAAGAGCACCGTCTGCTCTTCCAGAGGACCCGGGTTCGATTCCCAGCACCCACATGGCAGCTAACAACTGTCTGTAGTTCCAGTTCCAGGCAAACACCAAGGCAAATAAATAAGTAAATAAATAAAGTTTAAAAAAAAAAAATTAATAATTCAATGGATACTTGCTTTTCTAATGTCAAGTTCGTGCTTGCTTCCTACCAATGACACAGGGAAATGTCAGTATTAATGTCTGCATAATAAAGCCTCTAAGAAATTCTGGCTCTAAATTTACTCCTGGGACCTAGGACAAATTACTTGCTTATTCCACAGCGCTGTTTCCTGTAAGACAAAATGAAGAGCAAGAATCCTCAGCCAAGGGAGAGTTCTGTTAGCTAACATGTAGCAAGCAATCAATAAAAATTACAACCACGGGCTGGAGAGATGGCTCAGAGGTTAAGGGCACTGACTGCTGTTCCAGAGGTTCTGAGTTCAATTCCCAGCAACCACATGGTGGCTCATAATCATCTATGATGACATCTGGTGTCCTCTTTATGTACTGTATACATAATAAATAGGAAAAAAAAAGTTAAAACCACAAACTGGCTTGCCTAACGACAGGTAGCATAAGTACAGATGACTTGTGTCTGTACTTATGGGTGTGTTACCTCTGGAAAGACCCCTTTTAGAGCACCATAGTTGGAAAACATGTAACTTCACTGCTGACCTTCCACCCCTTTGCCACATACCTGTGTGCCTAAGCCACACCCCTCACCAGTGTACCCTCCTTCATCTCTGTGGCAGCTTCATGGCTGTCTCTGCTTTACCTTTCACCCCCATCTACAGTACATTTATCCACCCTGGACGCAGATATTTTCCAGCTAATGCTCTTCAGTAATGACATCCATCTTGGTCTTCACCCCACCCCACCCCCCACCTTTTATTTCTTATCTCTGACTATACTGATAGCCACCCTCAATGCAATCTTGATTTTAACTGTCACTTTATCCATCCAACAAAGACAACCTCCTTTGTATTCCAGAGCCCAGAAATGATTCTTCTAGCAGCACACAGTGGCTCTTTAATCCCAACAACTCAGGAGGCAGAGGCAAGTAGTAATGTTTTGGTTTGTATGTCACTGTCAGGATACTCAAGTGTCTGAACACGCCCAGAGTGTATTTTTAATTGTAGGGTCATGAGGTCTACAGAAGACTGCACTCCTGGTTGAACCTGCCTATGTAGAGCACAGGAAGCACATAGCTCCTCCCACAGATCTGTCAATCAGTGCTTTTCTCCCGCCCTCCTTTGTATTCAGAATACCTCTAATCATTCAAAATCCCCTTAGAAAAAAGGGCTAACCAGGGTTGGGCTTGCCACAGGCTGGTATGTAGTCAGGATGACTAAGTTTTGGTGAAAGACTGAGGAAATCATGAGGATATTTGGTTCCTTAATCTACATGCATTCCTGCCTAGATGTGTTCCATAACTTACTAATCAATCCAGGCCTAGGATTTTCTATTAAAATCAGTGATTTTAAAATATCTCCACATTTATCTCATTTTTTAAGAATACATTCCTTACCTTGAGGTTTCTGAATTATGAACATTAACTACTCCCAAACTGCTCATTATCTCATTGTCTTCTTAATTGCTTCTCTGGTTACTAATAAGGTGGTTCTAATTTCAGCCAGCTCTCTCCTGCCTGGCTCCCCTTCCGGTCCTCAGTGCTTGGCCCTCTATTGGTCCTGGATCAGTAGGCCAAAAAACTGTCACTGCAAAAAAAAAGTTGATGGGTTGGGAGTATACTCATCTCTCAGCTATTTGGACATCTTCCTTTGTTTGCGTTGGAGAGAGAGGGAGAGAACAATACGTGGAGTGTACAGCACAGAGTTTTACAAACAGTATTGTGGAGATTAAGTGTTGCCTCCTGGGCATTATTCAAATTACTAGGTGACTTTGTGATAGTGAAGGCAGAACCACCCTCCCTTTCTTTATTGTCACCGTGCCCACTGTTAAAGCTCCTTCCATTACATTCACTGCGCCACCTCACTGGCTGGCGGCCTCAGGACATTATTGCAGTCCAAAGAGCGCTATACTTTTCAGAACAGGGTGGCGGGTATAAAAAGAAAAACCTGGGGTATCCAGACTAGAACAGTAGAAAGACATTCCCAAGAAATGAAGGCCCTTTTGTTTACCTTCTATCAAGCCCCTAAACATGTGTGGAAGTGATGGGGGAGATACATACATCAAAGGGTCAAATTTGGTCAGGAAATTTGGGTCATAAATTGGCATTTGGCATTGCCCTTCTGGTCCTCTGTAGTGGTTGTCTTCTCTTACTCTGACTCTTTGGAATGTGAGGGCCACAGGGAGGGTAAGGAGAGTTCTAGCCTGGAAAAAAGGTAAAAGAAGGGGCCAGGATCCCACATGGCCTCGTGGATCATGGTGTCCTCCCCACAGCTGAACCCCACTTCTATAGAGATGAATATGGAAGCCCTCCCAAGGGCAGGATGCTCCTGCTCACTATGAACAGGATAGCTGTGGACCTTTTTTTAAAAAAAATATTTATTTTTATATTATGTGAATTGGTGTTTTGCCTGCATGTATAACTGTGTAAGGGTGTCAGATATTGGAATTACAGACAGTTGTTAGCTGCCATGTGGATGCTGGGAATTGAACTCAGGTCCTCCCGGAAGAACAGCCAGTGCTCTTAACTGTTGAACCATCTCTTCAGCCTGGCTGTGGACCTTTTACAGCCATCCTTCACCATTCTTGCCTGGCTCACCTCTCTGCTCTCAGTGTCTGTCACCCTGCTTGGCAATGACCAGTAGACAAGACACTACCATCACCAGTATGAGGTCGGTGATCAGGGAGTGTACCTCCATATACAGCATTTGTCTATCAAGGCCCTGGGTTCCATCCCCAGTATAGCCAAAACAAGAAAAATGTTGCTGAGGATAAACAAAATATATCAAATGTATTCCCTCACTGTACCAAAAGCCTAGTCAGATAAGAACAATCCTTAATTACAGTACTGGATTTTGTTGGAAGTAAAATTATACTATGAACTTGGAGAGAGAATAAAGTAATCATGTAAATAACTTGTCACAAACCTCTTAAACCAGGAATAACTAAACATTAAAATCAGTAAGCTGAAATTCTAAATTATCTTTGGTGTTATGATACAATAGTACGTATGTTTTCTGAACTAATTAAGCCAGGCATCGTGACTTGACTTGTAAAGAAGCGCTTTTTTTGATAGAGTCTATGGGCTGGAGATGGCTTAGAGCTTAAGAGCACTGGTTACTATTCCGGAGGTCTTGGGTTCAATTCCTAGCAACCCCATGGTGGCTCATCTGTAATGAGATCTGGTGCCCTCTTCTGGCATGCAGGCAGAATACTGTATACATGATAAATAAATAAATAAATAAATAAGTCAGAAAGAGGAGGAGGAGGAGGAGAAGCAGCATGGTGGCACATGCTGTTAATTCCAGCACTCTACTTAACAGATCTCTGAGTTTGAGGCCAGTTAGTTCTAGGACAGCCAGACAGGGCTGTTACACAGACAAACTCAGGAAAAGGAGAAAAAAAAAAAAAAAAAAGGGTCTCATGTATTCCTGGATGGCCTATAACTCACTATGTAGAAGAGACTGGCCCTGAACTCACAGAGATTCTCTTGCCTCTGCCTCCCCAACACTGGGATCAAAGAATTACACCTTTTCTTCAGGCTTTCCCTACAAGTTTAAACTAGCCCGAGGGCTACATGATTTGTTATAGGCCTATCTGGACTAAATGATGAAACTGTGTCTCAAAATCAAACCAAACCAAAACAACACTCCCAGGGCTGCAGAGCTGGTTCTGTGGAACACTTAACTACTCTTGCAGAGGGCCCAGGTTAAGTTCCCAGCATCCACATGGTGATTCACAAAAGTCTGTAATTCCAGTTTCAGCAGATACAAAGACCGCCTCTGACTTCTACCAGACCACTGTACACAACTCTCAGACACATAAAATAAAATGGACAAATCTAAAAACAAACAAAAAATAAATGAACAAACCCAAAAATAATGTAAGTTTTTAAAAAAGAAAGGGCCTCTTTACTTCTATCCCAGTCTCCTTAACAACTGAGATTTTGCAAGGCTTCCCAGGGATTTGGGGGTGTGTATGTAGTAAACTAGCACCACCCCCAAAGTCTCAGCTGCCTGTCCTGCACAAGGCCATCTTGGCCCCAGTAGGAGAGGCATCTTCAGTCTCAGTAGGGCTCATCATCCGTGTTCTGCCCAAAGTTCAACCCCCAGAGAGACCACCAGAGACTGAGTTGTCTGAAATGCAACAGCAAGATTTGTTGGCAGTGTGATACAAGCCAGGCAGGGAGCTTGTTTCTATAAAACCAGAACAGGGCAAGGAAGATCCAGGAACCCTAAATTACATAAGCTTTTTAAAGGCAAAAACCACAAGGCAAGGTTACTTGGGGACAAGGGTGCAAGTGCGCTGCTGATTGGCTCGTGCTTAGGGACTTTTTACAGTTTAACATTCCTGGACCCCACCTGGTTTTACTGTCTTAGGGTTGGATCATCCTTAGATAGTGCTTAGTTTATTCCTTCTTGGAACTGGGCAAGCTCCTACCAGGAGTGTGAAACTGAACTTTATTTTACCTTTATAATATAAAATAGAGGTTCTTTTCTGGTTCTTCACTGTAGACATGTTGGCTACCCACCCTTTTGTACCTTTGGCTTACTGGCGGCTGTACCTGGTGCCCCTCTCACTGCTCTACCTTCTCCTCTGCCTTCCTCCCATGGGCTCAGGGTCATGACCACTTTGGACTCCAAGATGTCTCTGATTCTGGCTACACTCTCCCTTTTTTATCTACAATAAAACTTTTTCCTCCACCATAGGAGCTGTCATGTCCTTTTCTTTCCTTCTTATTTATTTATTTTTAGTCATCCATCATCATCTCCCTATTTGAACTTAAAAGTAGCCAGTGTCCTGCCAGACTTAAGGACAGAGCGACGCTGTGTTGTGAAAAGACCTCTGTGTCTCCAGTGCCATAGTGGAGTATGACCTTCCCACACCTTAGCCAGCATTAATGCCTATAATATATGGGATGTTTGCTTGCTTTTAAGACGGGCTCTCACTATGTAGTCCTGGCTGGCTGGGAACCTGTGGTTCCTTGTGAGTGCTGGAATTACAGATATGCCACACCACACCTAGTCGATACATATTTGTTGAATAAATGATTCACCAATGATTATTGAAATTCTAGGTTTTAATGTCTAGAATCCAAGAATTATTTAAAACAAAATAACAGCAACAAAATAGAATGGTGGTGGTGGAGGATCAACCTTGTCAGAGTTCTAAATAAAACTAAACAAAATGATAAACACTTTTTTAGGACTAAGTGGTGGGCTAAGGTCCCTCTATGCACTGGGCAAGCATGCCACCATTGAGCCAAACCCACAGGCCTCTTTCTGCCTTTTAAGGTTATATTTATTGAAAAGTTCTTTGTTACTGTTATTAGAATTTTTTTTCTTTGTGGTGGTGGAAAGGACTTAATGATGTTAGGTGAGTTCTGTTTCACCGAGTTTAGAAGACCTTCCTTCCCCCCCAGGCAGGGTCTTGCTGGCCTTGAACTCTTATTCAGTCTGCCTCAGCCTCCTGAATGCTAAGATTATAGGCATAAGCATGTACCAGCCACTGTTGTAGGCTCTTGGAAGAACAATTTATGTTTATAGAAAGTTAAAGATAGAACAAGAAGTTCTCATATTACCTGTGCCTGCCATTAACATACATTAGAACAGTGCATTTGTTACCAATAATATACCAGTTTTCATAAACTATTATTAGCTAAAAACACAAACTCCTTCAAATTTCATCAGGGAATTTTTTTAATTTAAAGAAAGAGATATATGTATTTTGAGAGGGATGTGATGTGTGACTACACTGTTGTGGAGGAGCAAATCAGTAGTGTTCCCCCTTCTTGGAAGGGAAGGAGATTTCTTTGTGTAACCTTGGCTGTCCTGGAACTCACTCTGTAAACCAGGTTGGCCTTGAACTCATAGAGATCCTCCTGCCTCTTCCTTCTGAGCGCTGGGATTAAAGGTACCACCAATGGTCAGTTCTCGATTTTCACCAGGCAGATCCTGGGAACTGAACTCAGGTCTTCAGTCTTGACAGCAAGAGCCTTTCCCCACTGAGTCATCTCAGCAGCCCAGGATTCTCTCTGTTCTCAACTAATGCCCTTTTCCTGTTCCATTGCTTCTTAATGCTGCGATAATTCATCAAGCCTGGAAGAGTAGCCAGTGTTCTTAACCACGGAGACTTCCTTCCTGTTCCTAAAATTAATCTTTTAAAATTACATGTATGTCTGTCTTGGGATCAAGGGTATACATATACCTGAATGCAGGTACCAGTGGAAGTCACAGTTCCCTGGAGAGCTGAGGTTATAGGCCACTGTGAGCAGCATATTGCAGGTGATGGGAACAGAACATGGGTCCCTCAGCGGTATGCAGTCTTAACCACTAATCCATCTCTCCTGCCTCTGTATTTTATTGATTTATTTGTTTTTTTTTTTTTTAATGCAAGATCTTTTTTTTTTTTAAACTTTATTTATTTGCCTTGGTGTTTGCCTGGAACTGGAATTACAGACAGTTGTGAGCTGCCATGTGGGTGCTGGGAATCGGACCCGGGTCCTCTGGAAGAGCAGACGGTGCTCTTAACCGCTGAGCCATCTCTCCAGCCCCTTTTTTTGTTTTTTTAATACATTATTTATTATGTACACCGTGTTCTGTCTGCATGTATCCCTACAGGCCAGAAGAGGGCACCAGACCTCATCACAGATGGTTATGAGTCACCATGTGGTTGCTGGGAATTGAACTCAGGACCCCTGGACGAGCAGCCAGTGCTCCCAACCGCTGAGCCCCTATTTATTTGATTTCTCAAGACAGAGTTTCTCTGTATAGTCCTGGCTGTCCTAGAACTCATACTGTAGACCAGACTGGCCTCAAACTCAAAGAGATCAGCCTGCCTCTGCCTCCTGAACGCTGGGATTAAAGATGTGCACTACCACGTCTGGCTGTATTTTTATTTTTAATTAATTAATTTAGAGGCATAATCTCATTGTTTATCCCAGTCTGGAACTTGTTATCTAGTCTAGGCTGACCTGGAATTCCAGGACATCCTCTGGGTGATAGCTGTCTACGCCCACTGCCAAGAGATCCTTCTTATGAGGAAGCCCCTGTTTCAAGTCCTAGCAGGTACACACCGCTGTGGGGCAGACCTGAGCCCCTAGCAGAGGATAAAAGCAGTGCTCCCTGATTCTCTTCTCTTCCTACCCAAGGCTGAAGCACAAAATGTTTGAAATTTCTACATATAAACTACATTTTACTTCAGATTGAGCAGAAAGTAACAGATTGCAAAAAAGCAGAGCAGGATGGTGAGTCTAGTTTTAAAGCGAAATAAAGTCAGGCCCATCCCAGCAACCAAATGCACCAGAGTTGAGAAACCCCCGGCGACTTCTCCAGGCGGCTACCCTCCTCACCAAGCAGCCCAGAAGTGGGACAGTAAGGGCTACATCCCGGCATCTTGGAGGACCTGTGGAGGCAGATGCAAGTTAGCGCAGGCGCAGGTAGGGGTAGATGCAAGGGCTCGCCCCTTCCTTCCCGGCAGAGTTCCATTGGCCTTAGTGCTTGTAAGTAGGTATACTTAAACGGGAAATCTATAATAAATTCTTCCATGCCTATTGATTGCCATTATGTAATGTCACACAATGTTTCCTGGGGATCCTCCAGGCGGTCTGATTTACTGCCTCCGTTGAGCTTCCAACTTTGTTCATGACTTCCAAGCTGCTCTGCATAAAATCTAGGCCTGTGTGAACGCACCACACTCACAGCCTGTACCTGCAAAACTGCATCCACCCTCTCCATGCCAGTTCTGAGAGCAGTATGTAGGTCCAGAGACCAGATCTCTCTTCCTAAAAAGTGGCAACATTTCTTTTTTTTTTTGAAAAATATTCTTTTACTTGTTTGTTATTAATGATTATAAAGTGGCAACATTTCAAATAAAATCTTTCACATAACAATTTTAGGCCCACAGAAATAATAATAATACAAAAGTATTTCAAAGAGTACTAAAAATATTTTTTCATTCAACTTTCCTGAAGATTTATCCCTATGTAACTACAGTACAATTGTTGAAGTCAATTTTTTGTTTTGTTTTGTTTTTTGAGACAGGGTTTCTCTGTGTAGCCCTGGCTGTCCTGGAACTCACTCTGTATACTACGGGGGTTCTGCCTCCCCTGTGCTGAGATTAAAGGTATATGCCACCATCGCCCAGCTGAAGCATAAATTTAAAGCATTATATGACATAATCATTCATAGACTAGAATGCTACCATTAAAGAAATTAAAATTTTTCGGGGCTGGAGAGATGGCTCAGCGGTTGAGAGCACTGGCTGTTCTTCCAAAGGACCGGGGTTCAATTCCCAGCACCCACATGGCAGCTCACAACTGTCTGTAGTTCCAGTTCCAGGCAAATAAATAAATAATAAAGTTTTAAAAAAAAGAAATTAAAATTTTTCAAGTAGGTTTAGAAGGATAGAGGCATAGCTCTTGGTCCCAATGATATCATAAGGGGTGGCACTATTAGGAGGTGTGGCCTTGTTGGAGAAAGTGTTTCACTGAGCAGGCAGGCTTTGAGATTTTTTTTTTTAAACTTTATTTATTTATTTATTTGCCTTGATGTTTGCCTGGAACTGGAACTACAGACAGTTGTTAGCTGCCATGTGGGTGCTGGGAATTGAACCCGGGTCCTCTGGAAGAGCAGATGGTGCTCTTAACCGCTGAGCCATCTCTCCAGCCCCAGCTTTGAGATTTTCTATGCTCAGGATACTGCTCAGTGTTTCAGTCAACTTCTGGTTGCTTGCAAGATGGAAAACTATAAGCTGCATCTTCAGCACCATGTCTGCCTTCACACTGACATGCTCCCCACTATGATGATAATGCACTGAAACTCTGAAACTATAAGTGATCCCCCCAATTAAATGTTTTCATTTATAATAGTTTTGGTGGTCATGGTGTCTCTTCACAGCAATAAAAACCCTAGCAAAGACAGTTGTCTACAGCTCACTTGAAGCTCAGGATTCAATTCTCCTTAGATTCACAGGAACATACAGAAGAGAGCTAGGGTGCTAGGTCAGTGGGTGGAGAGCCTCCTGTACAAGCATGCAAACCTGAGTTCAGATTCCCAGCTCTCATATAAAAAGCTGAGTACAGTGGCACATGTCTATGACCTCACCAGGGGGCAGAGACATGAGAATCCCATGGGTTCATTGGATAGTTGCTCTAGCAAGCCCCAGGTCCCTGTCTCAAAACACAAGATGAAGCTTGATAAACAAAAGACATTCTACATTGACCTTTGGTTTGGGAAAGAGTGTCTGCATACACATGCACACACCACACAAACTCTCTTTCTCTCTATATGTGTGTATGTGTGTGTGTGTATACATATATGTATATATAAAAAACAGAAATAAAATAAAAACAAATATAGTACCAAATTAATTCCAATATACTTTGTACCTAGTTTGCCCTCAGCTGCAGTGCTGTGTACCAAGCTCAGGACCTCTTTCTAGAGATAAGGTAGGCAACCTCTGAGTGAACTGCATCCAATCCTGGCTTCTATTGTTTATATTACTATGGAACATTTGCCTCATTTTTTGTTTGTTTTTTTGGGGGGTTGGTTTTTGCAGTGCAGGGGAGATAGAGCCCAGGGCCTTAATCAGATCCTGGGAATGGCAAACACTTTTATTCACAAAACCATCTCTCTAGTCCTGATTCCTTAGTTGTTGTTGTTGTTTTTATTTTATGTGAATTTGTGTTTTGTCTGCATGTATAACTGTGTAAGAGTGTCAGATCTTGGAATTACAGACAGTTGTGAGCTACCATGTGGTTGCTGGGAATTGAACCCGGGTCCTCTGGAAGAGCAGTCAGTGCTCTTACCCACTGAACCATCTGTCCAGGCCCTGGTTATCTGATTTATTCTGCTCCTCTGTTGTGACAGTTTCTTGGACCTTGGAGGTTTTGAGGGTGTGTGTTATGTGTCTTGTTGACCATCCTCTGACACAGGTTGTGGGTCTCTGATGAGAAAACCACAGGACTAACGTGTCAGAACCCCTCCAGAATCCAACTTTGCATTTAGTCACCACAGCTCTCTAGTCATCTCCCATTCAGCGAAATCCTTCAGTCTTTGCATTTTCCCTGCCCAGTTCTAGAATAAACCATTTCTCCAAGAATCTATGGTTTCTGTATTGAGTCTCTAATTATACACTATGTTCTAGGTACACATATTGCTATTAGAAATATCATCACTCCTCGGCCTTCTCAGAAGACAGGATATATATTTATGTCTGGTAATATGTTTATGTAAGTATGTGTGCATATGTGTATGTATGTATGATTTATCCATTCTCTGTGTATATACATATGTGCATACATGCATCATGAATTCATTAGATAAACTGAATACTAATCTACCACCACAGGTTCATTTTAGCCTTCCATGCTGTCTTGTTATTTCTTCCCTCCATCAGGAGAAATTTGCCTTTTATTATTTACAACAGTCTACTAGTACTGTAAGATATCTGGGAATTCACAGACCAGTTACTAAGCCAAATCAGACATCCTCAAAGCATTGCATCTAACTAGAAATGTATTTGCCCAGGGAGGGAAGTACACTGAGAAGGGCTCCCAGAATTCCCTGGCTTTATGACATACCTTGTCAGACAGATGACCTAATTAAAACTTGGAGAGTCTACTAAAGACAGCTCTCTGCAAGGATGCAGTATGTTTGGAGTTAGGGATCACTATGTGGTGCTATTTTCCCAAGTCACGGTAAACAGATCCATGAACCAGCAGGTAGAAGCAGCTTCTCTCTGTCACACCCACTAACTCTCTGAAAACATTTTGGCTTCTTTTCCCAGTAAATCTGAGTACTGTTGATCTAGAGATCTTAATCTCAAAGGGAATTTAGTAATGACTCCATCAGATTCAAAGGTCAGACTGTCACATGGTTATTTTTTTATTTTATGTGAATTGGTGTTTCGCCTGCATATATAACTGTGTAAGGGTGTGAGATCTTGGAATTACAGACAGTTGTTAGCTGCCATGTGGATACTGGGAATTGAACTCAGGTCCTCTGGAAGAACAGTCAGTGCTCTTAACCTCTGAGCCATCTCTCCAGCTCCGCATGACCATTTTGTAATTCTATTGTCAATGAAAGGCATTTCTTTCTGAGCTTGAGTTATTGATCCCTATTTCAAAGGGAAATTCAGAGTGTTTGCCACAGGAGGGGTGGGGATCATGATCTCTGGAACTCAGAGATTCTTGGGTACAGCCCTCAATATTTCTGTGACTGTTGAAAATGTTAATGGAAAACAGGAACTACTCAAAAAGGCAGAGCTGAGGCTTGAGACATGGTTAAGCCATTAAGAGCACTGATTACTCTTCAAGAAGACCAAATTTTGATTCCCAACACCTACATGGTAGCTCACAACTGTCTATCCCCAGTTCTAGGAGATCTACTGACCTCTTCTGGAGATTTTGGGAACTGCATGTACATGATACACAGACATGCCCACAAAACGCTTATACATATAAAGTTATGTATGAATGCATATCTCTTTATATTAGTTTTATTTTGTGCATGCTAGAAGAAACACTAGATCCTATTACAGATGGTTGTGAATCACCATGTAGCTACTGGGAATTGAACCTCTGGAAGAGTAGCTGGTGCTTTTAACTACTGAGCCATCATCTCTCTAGGCCACACATATGTATATTTAAAAGCAGTTCAGAACATTCAGAGGTTGGGGAATTGAGGTTTGAGTCTGACCATTAACTAAAAAGCCCTAACCAGCAAAGCTTTAACTGAATGTGAGGGAGATACTAAATAGGATAAGGAAATCAGAGATGTAAACTACATTCTTGGGTGGTGGCACTGCACGCATTTAATCCCAGCACTCTGGAGGCAGAGGCAGGTAGATCTCTATGAGTTCAAGGTTAGCCTGGTCTGCATAGAAAAACCTTGTCTCTAAAACCAGAAGAAGAAAAATAAGAAGAAAAAGCATGAGGAGGAGGAAGAGGAGGAGAAGAAGAACAAGAAGAAACTACATTCTCTTTCCTTGCTATATGTGTGTAATTTATCTATGTTACATAACATTAAATTTCCATTTTAGTTTTGTATAAAAGTTGCTTGAGCATATAAGACCTCAAAGCTTGCCCCCCCCACAGTGACACACTTTCTCCAATAAGGCCACGTCCAATCCAACGAGGCCACACCTCCTAATAGTGCCACTCACTATGGGCTAAAGATTCAAGCACATGAATCCATGGGGGGCATACCTGTTCAAGTCACCACAAGCCCAGCTTTAGTTTAGTCATTGAGAAATTTAATATTCAGTGGAATAGTGACTAATAAATATAGCTAGCAACACATACAATTGCTGCTGGCACTATATGCTTTTTTGTTTTGGATAGGGCTTCTCCTAAAAAATGATAGCATCTTCATTTTTGCAGTGAATGGCTGTGCCCTCTTAGGTGGAATCATGGAGATTCTGATATATGTGAAGAAGTGGACATGGAGTATCCATGGGGATGGTGTTTACTAGCAATCAATTTGTTGCCTCTTTCAGGTTCAAACTCACCCATCCTTAGCCAATATGTAAAAATAAAGCTTTAAGGTTGTCAATTTAAATATTTTCCGTTGTCAGCTAGCATTATATGAAACTTGTCAGTAGAGGACGATGAAGAGCTACTGTGCGAAGAACAAAGTAAAGCTTTTCTGCAGTAGAGGCTCCTTGAACTGTCTTCTTCCTAAATGGCGCTCCGCCCCCACTGGGAGGCTTTTCCAACTCCCAGTGCGAGCTGCTTCTCTAGTATGCAGATCAGCAACATATGCAATCTTCCAGACACGAGAGTCTACAGAAGCTGCCTTCTGCAGTGCACAGCAGCCAGCAGTGCCGGTGGCCAGAGCCTCTCCTGTTCTCCCCGCTGGGAAATTTCATGAGAGAGAGCACCTCCAGGGAAAGGCCTGAGCAGACGACTCTCAAGATAGTACAGTATAATAGCAATTTCTCAGCCACTCGGGAAGCATGGCTGCCCCCCTACGCTCCAGGTCTCTGCTCTGGCAGAGGGGGCTCTTCTTTGGGAGGTTTCCTTACCGCTGAGCGGTAGTTTGTTGTTTTGTTTGTTTGTTTGTTTGGGGGGTAAGGAGACAGGGTGTCATTCAGACTTAAAATCTTCCTGCTACATTTACCCAAATACTGGGCTTACACTTGTGTGCCACCACATCCAGTTCATTATTCCTATACTCTTTTTATCTTCTTTTTTTTGAGACAGGATTTCTCTGTAGTTCTGGCTGTTCTGGAACTCACTCTGTAGATTAGGCTAGGCTAGAACTCAGATCTTCCTGCCTCGGCCTCCTGAGTGCTGGGTTTAAAGGCCTGCACCACCACAGCCCAGTTCCTATATTTTTTCTTTCTTCTTCTGTTTGTTTTGTTTTCAAGATAAAATTTCTCAAATATAATTTTTTTTGGCTATTTGGGACTTTCACATAATGCATCCCATCATATTCACTTCTCAGTCCTTCCAGGACCACTCTCCACTACCAAAAAGAAGGAGGAGGAGGAGGAGGAGGAGGAGGAAAAAGGAAGAAGGAAGGAAATTACCAACTCCAATTTGAGTTGCCCACATATTCACTGGCTCATGGTCAAACTCCCAGTGGCCAGCCCCTAAGTGAGTTCTTCTTCAACCCCACGCCTGCTAGAAGCCATCAGCTATGAAGAGCTACACTTCAGCATCCTTGCCACAATTTAAAGATTTATCTATTACGTATACAGTACACAGAAGAGGGCACCAGATGTCATCATAGGTGGTTGTGAGCCACCATGTGGTTGCTGGGAACTGAACTCAGGTCCTCTGGAAGAACAGTCAGTGCTCTTAATCTCTGAGCCATCTCTCCAGCCCCCTTGTCACAGTTTTTAAGAGTTCTCCTCAATGACTTCTGAGACAGGTGTTTTTCTATGTAGCTGTCCGTCCCAGAACTTGTTCTGTAGACCAGGCTGGCCTCAGAGACCTGCCTTTTCTTTCTTTTTTGTTTTTGTTTTTGAGATGGTTTCTCTCTGTGTTGTCCTGGAACTCACTCTGTAGACCAGGCTAGCCTTGAACTCACAGAAATCCACCACTTGCCTCTGCCTCCCGAGTGCTGGGATTAAAGGCATTCACCACCACAGACTGGCTCCTTTTTCTTAAACAATATTTTTTATCAGTTTTTTGAGAATTTTGTGCAATATATTTTGATTATAAACTCTTAAATGTCCCCTCTATTTCTTACTAACCAATTCTTCATTTCTCTAATCTCTTGTTATAGTCATTAGTTTCTTATATTAAATTTTTTTCCTGTTTAAAGTATGTGGTTTCTGTCTCCAGATCTCTGAGCTAGTCTGTATCTGAGATCGCTCCAGAACTACTCAGTGACTCCCCAGTGAGAAAGAGCTCTGAGGAGAAACAAAACTGAGGTAGGCAAGTGTAAGAGATAGCTCAGTACCCTGGGTCCCTAACTGGTTTTGTATTATGCGTTGTAATAATGCACTCGGCAGCCTAATCCCTTCCCCTGCATGTGTCATGTACATACTCCCTCCCCAGAAAGCTACACGGCATCCTCAGAAGCCGTCAAAAGCCCACCTGCATCAGGGATATACTCACTCCCATCTGAGCAGTAGCATGAATTCCCCTGTTCACCATAACAATCACATTTTAGCAGTTTCTGTTCACGTATACTCCGGATGTATCAAAATATGAAGAATTTAAGGAATAACCTGGCCAAATCTGGTTTTGAGAGCTTGGGCAGTAAACAAAACTGTCTTATCTAGTAGAGAGAATCCCCTGTACATAACTGAACATGCATAATAATTAATTAATTAATTAATATCAAATGCATTACAGGAAGGGACATGCAGAGTTGAGAAACCAACTAAAATGGAGACACCCCTTAGAGGGTCAGGAGAAGCCCCTCCCTCTCTTGAACCACAGAAAAGGAAGGCCTGAACAAGAATCCAGGCCCTTGAGTATCCCGCTCATGTGGCTCCTTGTCAATCTTGACAATGTGTCTCTTTTTGATCTATACTATCTCTTTACCCCAAATAAAATTATCTCACTTCTTTTGCTCTATGTGAGCCCTTATTTTTAATTCTTTTGCTAAGAGGCCAAGAACTTTGAAACCCCAGCCCAGACCAACCATTGTTAAGAAACAACTAGTTAATGCAGCCCTGTGGTCCTTAACCATCCTCAGTGATTGTTTTTGCCTCCGGTGTGCTAACCTCAAGTCTTATCACTGAACCTCCCCACCCTGGAGCCTCTTTTGTGAAAACAGCAATTCCACCCATAAAGGCTCTACTCTCAGGATCTAATGGTTCCCATTCCAGTCACAGGCAGTTAGGAGTTCAATGTACAAATCAGGGTGAGGGTGGCAGACAGAGGTCCATGCAGTAACATTTTTATTAGTGTGAAAAACAAAACCTTGCTGTCAACATAGTGGGTTGAGAACACACTGTGGAGAAGCTAGCCAAGTTCACTACCCAAATCCAGCAGACATGTTTGTTCCAATAAGGCAATGTGAAGAACACAATGGCAGAAAACTTTTTCCTACCATAGAATGTGAGACTCATAAGCCCAGGTGATAGTTGTGTTGGTTGCTACTAAAACCAAACTGCTGTGAGTACAGCTGCTCAATGAATACTGTCTACCCACCAATACATCCTACTGGTGTCCATGGAAACTCCTACCTTTTCCCAACAGGCAGGGTCGACTTCATTTTTGCTTTTTTAAAAAAAATTTTTTTAGCTTTATTTTATGTGCATTGGTATAAAGGTGTCAGGTCTCTGGAACAGGAGTTACAGACAGTTGTGAGCTGCCATATGGGTGCTGGGAATTGAACCTGGGTCCTCTGAGAGAGCAGCCAGTGCTCCTAACCCCTGAGCCATCTCTCCAGCTCCTCATTTTTGCTTTCTGAGTCATCACTATTTTAACTTGAGAAGGACAGCTGATGGAGGAGAACAGAGTTCCCGTGTTTGGGGACCTCTGCTTGGTTACTTCATGATCGTGGTGAGAAAGACATCAGCTGCTGTGCTCATAAAATAATTATAGCACTGAGATAACTGTTGAACGTCTTCTTGTGGAAAGGTGGAAAACAAAAGAATCTTAGCCTCATAACATATAAGAAAGAAAAATTAAGATGTTACCAAGCCAGTATACTGAGCCAGCCATCACCCCAAGATGGAGTGGGAAATACAATTTATGTTTTGGGTCAGTTTCTTTGAAGGTTCCCTGCAAACCCTGAGACATCTAGAGGGACGTGTGGGAGCCCATCCTTGCCAGGATGCAGGAAGGCATCCCCTGTCACAGCTCTTTGCTTTTTATGAAGCTCAGGTTAAGACCATGGAAAGTAAATAATGGAATTTTGGCCGGGTATCACATTCCCTTCTAGGAGGAAATTGCTGTACCTAACTTTAGCTCCTCTGTTTGGAGTATGATTTCTGGTACTTTAATTTTTAAATCTCTTAGTCCTTGTCTTGACTTTTAAGAAAATTACTTGTCTTTTCTAACCTTTTAGACCTTCCTTAAAGCTAAAGCTCTTAAAGGCCCCTCAATGATTTAGGACTCATGAATGAAGGGTAAGGAAATTGGAGTGAGTGAAAATCGGTTTTCCTTCTTCCAATTCAGACCTTGTGTAAGTCTAAAAGGATGACTCTTTCGTGGGATTTTGTTTTGTTGTTTGGCTTTAGATTTTCTAAGCTCTTCATAGCTCAACTATTATTATTATTGTTATTGTTATTATTATTATTATTACTGGTTTTTCAAGACAAGGTTTCTCTGTATAGACCTGGCTATCCTAGAACTCACTCTGTAGAACAGGCTGGCCTCCAACTCACAGAGATTCAACTGCCTTTGCCTCCCAAGTGCTGTGATTAAAGGTGTGTGCCACCATGCCCAGCAACATTAACTTTTTGAAACACAGTCTCATGTAGCCCAGGCTGGTTTGAATTCACCTTGTAGTTGAGGATGACTCTGAACTTCTAATGCTCCTGCTTCCACTTCCTAAATGCTGGGATTATAGGTGGGGCCACCATTCCTGGTGTATGCTGTGCTAGGGATTGGATCCAGGGACACATGTATACCAGATAAGCCTCTTTCAACTGCTTGTAGCACTCTACCCTGCTTGCAGCATTAAATTTTTTTAAAGATTTATTTATTTTGTTCACATATACCTTTACATACCACATGCATGGGGATTGTAATTTATATGAGAAAAGAAATCACATTACAGGGTCTGAGACAGAGGGTCAGTGGGTAAAGTACCTGCTGCACAAACATGAGTGTGTGGCTTGGCTTTTACCCTGATATAAGTTGTAGCAGTGTATAGAACCCCAGTGCTGGGTTATATAGCAAGAAAATCACGGGTGACTGAGAAAGAAAGATTATTGATTTATTAAAGCGTTCAAAGGAGAGCATTTACTGATACAAGAGGGCAAATACACTGGTGACATTTCTGGAAGGTTGGATTGGTCCTGCCCGGCTTCACACTCAGGTCAGGTCTTCCATCCAAGAGCATGAGGGAGAATGATGCTGATTTGCCTCAGATGTTAAGTTGGATTCAAAGCCACTCCTTAGGGCTGTACCTGAAGGTCAAGGTGAGAGGGTATGTGTTTCCCATTAGAGGGTTAGGGGCAAAGACAGGCAGAACTTCAAAGTTAGCCTAGCCCAATCAATGAGCTCCATGGAGACCTTGTTTCCAAAGCAATGTATACAAGTACATTTTTGACAGAAGGCTTCTTGTGCAAGATGCATGGGCTTATATGGAAAATAGCAACTGTATCAAGATCATAGGCTGCTTGTTAGTGAATTCTTTTTATTTTTAATTTTATTTATGTATTTATTTATTTATTCTCTGTGAGTAGCATTGTGTGTCCTAGAGCTCATTTTCGTAGACCAGGCTGGCCTTGAATTCACAGAGATTTCCCTGCCTCTGCCTCCCAAATGCTGGAATTAAAGGCATGCACCACCACTGCCCAGCTATTAGTGACTCAATTTCTTTATGCTTAAAAAAATTGAACATTGAGAATATATTACTTTCACAATAAGTGGTTCACTTAGAAAAAATTCCCACTTCTTTTCTCTCTCCCTTTATTCCTTCTTCCCTTCCTCCCTCTATCCCTCCCCTTCTTTCTTCCTTTTTCCCTCCTTCCGTCCTTTTTATAAAGATTTGTTTATTTTTACTGTCAGGTGTTTGCCTGCATCTATGTATCACATGCATGCAGTTCTCAAGCAAGCCAGAAGAGGGCATTAGAGCTCTTGAGACTGAAGTTACAGGTGGTTGTTCACCATCACTGCTGGGAATCAAACCCAGGTCCTCTGGAAATGCAGCCGGTGTGCCTAACTGCAGAGCCGTTTCTTTAGCCCAGAACAGGTTTTCTTATATTAAAAATCAGATGCATTTTTTTTCTCCAGCATAAGTCTTTAGACAAAAACCTACCCTTCTTCTCCCACAGGAGGATCTGCTGCTTCCTAGGCTCTGACCCTGTCCACTTTTCCTCCCTTTGCTGTCCCAGGACCATGATTGCTCCCAGGACCAGGTACTTGATTGCTCTCTTTGCTTACACAGCTCTTCCCACAGATACACATTCTTCAGGGGATCTGCATTGTGTGGTGTGTGTGTGTGTGTGTGTGTGTGTGTGTGTGTGTATCTGTGTACATTTCTATGTGAAGAGTCTTCCTCAATTAATATCTACTTTTTTTTTTTTTTTGAGAAGGTCTCTTGTATCTCAACCTGGCCTTGAACTTGCTATATAGCTAAGGCTGATCTTGAATTTCTGACCTTGTACTCAGTTCCTATGCTAGGTAGTCCATAGGGATAGACACAAAATGGGTTCAGGTCTGCCCAGTTGTATGAGAGCTGACACTTCCCACAGGAACTTGTCACAGAACAAAGCAGGTAGCTTAGATTTATTTGATATTATTTGATAATGTATTTCCACTTGGGAGGCATAAACAGAAACCAGAACTTCAGAGATCTGCAGCAAGGACAAGCTGTGAGATTCATTGGTGTGTGTGTGTGTGTGTGTGTGTGTTTGTGCGTGCCAGACTCTCTTCTTTGTGCTTCCTTGTGGGAATCCTGCCCTCACTCCTTGGAGTTCTAGAGGTTGCTGGTGAAAGTGGTCCATCTCCCTGGGTGAAGAGTAGCTAGCTACTCAACCCTGAGAACTGAGCATCCTAAGGACTTCCCTCCTGGGTCTAGCAGGGTTACTCTTTACTGATCTCCTAAACTGGCTAGAGATGAGCTTTAAGCCATCTGATTACACTGTGTCCTCCGGCAGAGGTGGCCTGAGATAAAGGGAAGAGTGTTACCATGATGTCACCTGAGCTCCAGATCCAGACAGACTCCTAGACCTTCCAATCAATCTTCCAATGAGCCTATAGATCCCCTTATTGCTCCAAGAAGTTTCAGTCTATTTCTTCTCTTGCTACAGGGAAATGTCTGACTCATCTTGGATGTTTACTTTGCTATTGTTCCAAGCCTCAAACTAAAAAGTGCCTTTTGGCAGATAATCAATCATCTTTGTAAACTAATAGGGAGGCCAAGCTTAGGATGCAGTTCAGTGGTGGAACTCTGTCTAGCATGTGCAAGGCCCCAGGTTCTGTCTGCAGCACTACAAGATTTGAGAGTATGGGCTAAGGTTGGACTGTAAGTAGACAAATATAATCCTGCAGAATATGAGGACTCTACAAATGTTACCCCCAGGAAATAGACAGATATAATCCTGCAGAATGTGAGGACTCTACAAATGCTAGCCCCAGGACAAGCCTGCCAGTCACTGCTCTCAAGTGCTGATCTAGAGCATAGTTCAGAGCCACAGTCTCTTACTGCTCTTATACACCCCACAGTAAGGCTCCAATATCACCAGGCCATCAGTCCAGTGTTGACTCCAGCCTTCCTTCTTCCATATTTCCACACATGTGAGAAACTGGCTTGCATTTTCCTCAATATATTCATTACTTGCTTAAACCTATAATATACAGAATAGTTCTAGAATGGCTGATTCATACAAAAAGCAAGCTTGTTAACTTGGCACAGTATTTAGTATGCATGTATATAACAAGGAATGAAACTGAGGATCTATCTCATACTAGGTAAATGTTCTACCACTAAGCTCCTAGATGACCTATTTCGTAAAAGCAGAATAGACTATGCCTGAGTCTTCCAGCTTCCCATTGACAGGACATACACTGTCAACCAGGGAAGCTTATAGAAGCCCTGGAATCTAGAGTTTCCACAGGGATTGGTCACATGAGTAGGGACTACGAATGTGGTGTCAACCCCTGTAGAGATAACCCTGATACAGTGTGGTCTTAACCACCACCTTAAGTTTCATAGTCTGCCTAATTTACCTAACATGATCCAAGACCCAGGAATACAAAAGTACTTTTATCAGGCAGGATATTGCAAGAGCTCAGAAGTTATCTCTGAACCAGCCTACAAGGGCCAGTTTCTTTGGAATGTGCAAGGCTTGACTACTTGAAACTTGCTGAGTCAACCCTTTACTATGTTGGTTTAATTCTATTCTGCTCAGGAAATATATTTGGTATTATTTCAATTCTTATCAGTTTGTAAAGTTTTATTACCCAGAATACAAGCACTTGAGATAACATACATATGTGGGTTGGGAGAGAGGTGTCACTCAGAGTTAGAAAACATTTTCCTGACTTGTATAAGGTGCTGGGTTTGATAACCTGATACCCTCAACCCCCAACACTCACAAATGAAGGTGTACTCCATTCTGGGGACAGAAGCGACAGCTGTGTTTGGTGTTTGTTTTGTGTAAGTCACTGTGTCTGCTAAGTCTCCACTTATTAATCAATGTTTCTCCTTGCACTATCACCAATTTTTGCTTTAGTTTTGTTGCTAGGCATATGTTGTTTACTTCTAGCTATTTTTCCTGCCTGTGAGTGTTTGTTTTTGTTTGTTTGAGACATGAGATCTTTATGTAGCCCTGGATGTTCTGGAACTTGCTATATAAGACCAGTCTGGCCTCCAACTTGTAGAGGTCTACTTGCCTCTGCTTTCAAGTGCTGATGAGTGCCACCATGCCAAGCTTTATTATTACTGGAACTCACTCTGTAGACCGGGCTGGCCTCAAACTTATAGAGATCCACTTGTCTCTTCCTCTCGAATGCCACCACCTCTCAGCTCAGCTTTGTTTGTTTTTTTTTGTTTTGTTTTGTTTTGTTTTTTGCTTCTTTTTTCTCTTTCTTTTTTTTTAATTATGAATAAAGTCACATTTTTCTACCCATGTATATCCTTATTCAAGGTCCCTTCCCTATCACCCGCTCCAGTAACTCTCTCTTCTCCACATCTCCCCATCTCCTCCCCAGCAAGGGCAAGAGGTCCCAAGGTTCCAATATTGCTCAGTTCAGCATCCACTCCTGGCAGATTCAGTTTTCTCCCCCAACATCAAGACTGAGTCAGGTGTTCCTCTAGAGGAAATGTGATCCAAGGTGTCAGTCCAAGGTGTTTCACATCCCAAGCTGTTCAGTGGTTGTGCTTTGCATCAGCTTTGTTTTTAATTAGGTTGACTTTATTCTAGATTGGCAAGGACCCATGGAGATAAGCACAAGCTCTCCCTTTAAGGATACTAATATGCTATACAATTAATACATTTCCTAGAACTGGGTCAATCTTATATTTCTAGAATAAACCTGTTTGGTCATAATGTATTAATTTGCTATAATGATGTTAGGTTCTATTGGATAATATTTTATTTGGTATTTTGCATCAATATTTATTAGTTATAATAGGTAAAATTTTCTTTGCTTTCTTGCTACATTAAATAATTTAGAAGCTTGCCTTTCTTTTCAGTGTTCTAGAACAATTTATGATGTGCTTGATAGAACTTAAACCTTTAAAATTGGAGATTCATGGGCTGGAGAGATGGCTCAGAGGTTAAGAGCACTGACTGTTCTTCCAGAGGTCCTGAGTTCAATTCCCAGCAACCACATGGTGGCTCACAGCCATCTATAATGACATCTGGTGACATTTATTTATACAAAATAAATAAATAGATCTTTTAAAAAAATAAAATAAAATTGGAGATTCAGCTGGGTGGTGGTGGCACATACCTTTAATCTCAGCACTCAGCTGGGGTATTTCAAGCAATGTTAATTAAAACTTGTGTGGCATTATGGCACACTGTGATATAAATTATACTGGTAAATTGTCATGTGCTGTTCGTGCTTGCTGAGAGCTAACACACAGAAAAATGGTCTCCTTATTTCAGACTCAAGTATATTTATCTCCAGTGTCCTGTGAGACCTAATCCCAGCACTCAGGAGGCTGAAGCAGGTGGATCTTTGTGAGTTCAAAGCCAACCTGGTCTACATAGTGAGTTCCAGGATAGCTAGAGCTGTTATACAGAGAAACCTTGTCTCAGAAAAATAAAAATTTTCAAAATTTCTATTAGGTCAGGTGTGGATCTAGACCAGCAGGGGTTACATAGTTAGACCAAGTCTCAAATAATAACAGAACAAAACAACAAACAAAACCCAGTTTGTTTGAAATCAAACTTTGTAATTCTAAAAAATTTTAAAGCTATTTATTTTTATTTTATGTGTATGGGTGTTTACCTTCATGTATGCACATGCACCACACGCATATCTAGTCCATATGGAGGCCAGAAAGGGCCTGGCATTGCTTGGAGCTGCTGTGACAGGCCCAAGTGAGCTGTGTGGGTTCTGGAAACAGAACTCTGCAAGAACAGAAAGTTGTCCTAAGTCCTAAACTAGGTCGCTAGCTCCATTGGAAGTTTAAAAAATAAATTGTTTAAAGGCCTGGAAAATATTTTTACCCACTCATTGTTGTTGTTATTTTGTTTTGTTTTTGAGACACGGTCTCTTGTAGCCCAGTCTGCAACCAAATTTGTTATGTAGTTGAGGCTAGTCTTGTACTCCAGCCTGCCTGCATCCAGCTCCCCAGTGCTGGGTTTCCAGGCGAGTATAGGGCACACAGCTCCCATATGCTCTTTTAATCTCACCTTTATAATTTCCATTCTTATTCATATTTGTTACTTATACTTTCTATAATTTTCTTGGCTTCTTGAATTTAATTGCATACTTTTAAGTTTTTTTTAAATTGATGTATGTACTATAGACATACTTTTCTTCCTATATCACTGCTTTGTATGTTTTATAACTTTTGTATATATTTAATTATCACTAATTTTAGATATTCTTTTACTTTCTTTTTTTGTGTATATATATTTGTACATATGTGCATATGTGAGGGGGGCAAATGTGATCTCTTCAATTTTTTTCAACCTTATTTTAAAGTATGTATATTTAAAAAATATATAAATAGAGAGTCCTATATATATAAGTACCATAACATAGGTGTGGGTATCGGGGACCAACTTGCTGGAGTAGATTTTCTCCTCCTATCATGTGGATTCCAGGAGGTTAAAATCAGGTTATCAGACTTGGTGGCAAGTACCTTTACTGGCTGAGCCATCTTGTTAGTCCCTCCATTTTATTCTTGAGACGGATTCACTCACTGTACCTGGAGCTTGCTATTAGAGTAGACTGGCTATCCACGGGACTTCATGGAGCTTTCTGTCTCTGCCTCCCTAGTGTTTCAGTTTAGGGGTGAGACTGGATTTTCATGTGGCTGCTACATTCCAACTTGGCTTTTCATGCATGTGCAGCAGCAAGTCTGTCACCAACTGAGCTGTCCCCAGGCCTGGAACTTATTATGCTGTTTTAGTTTTCTCACACCACTCAGGAGTTGTTTAACAGAAAGATTTTAAATGTGCAGGTTGAGGAGTCTTTTTGTTTTTAAGTTATATGGAATTTGTAAAAAGAGTTGCAAGCAGACGTAACAGTCTTCAGATGAACTTGGCACACTCTGATAATGTGGGGCAACCACATGGGAAAAAGAGCAGCAAAAATTGACTTCTCATTTCTCAAAGATAAGACAAACAAGATGTCATGGACTTAAACCACCCGTAGAAGGTGTGTTTTCTTTTTTTTTTTTTTTTAAACTTTATTTATTTATTTGCCTTGGTGTTTGCCTGGAACTGGAACTACAGACAGTTGTTAGCTGCCATGTGGGTGCTGAGAATCGAACCCGGGTCCTCTGGAAGAGCAGACGGTGCTCTTAACCGCTGAGCCATCTCTCCAGCCCCCAAGGTGTGTTTTCTTTATGCAGAATGGTCTAATGCTGTTCAATAGTTTTTGACCTCTTTTCCTGCCAACTTTCTCGTGATGGAGGGAGGGGTTTCACAGGACTGGAGACTGACCCTGAGTTCACCTGGATGCTAGGCAAGAGTTCTCTACCACCTTGTCATTCCCAGTTCCTATCAATACCCTTACAAATTCACCAAGCACCTGTCCTATTGCGCTGGAAAGCAGTGTTGGCTCAATGTCATTTAGCCTTCATAGTGTGACACTCTGGATAATTAATGAAATTAATCTGTATATGTGAGATTTAATGAAATACATTTTGTAGCTGTTGAACACAAATGTTGCAAGCATTATATAAAAAGCTGCCCCCCACCCATTTAAAAGTATGAAGTCAACTTGTGCCTACTCACTTCTAATACATCACCACAGTACAGGCAAAATAACAAGAAAACCAACACAGTTCATCTATATATTCTTTTTCTGGTTCCTGTTCCCTCCCCTCTACTGTGCAGCCTCTAAGGGCGTATCTCCCCTCTTTGCCACTCTTTCTCTTTGAGAAGCACTGCCCCTCCAAGTACTGTCTAGTCCTGCTCTGTGTTCAGTGCTCCCATCTACCAAGCCTCTTTTTAGTGTCTTAACTATATATATATATATATATACATATATATATATACAGTATGCATGTGAAGGCTAAGGATACAGCTTAGCAGAAGTTGAATGTTTGTCTAGTCTGCTTAAAGCCCTTGAGTGCAATGTCCAAAATTGCAGAAAAATTTATTTTGAGAAATAATTTAGATATCATAAATCTATTATCTAAAAATAAACAATGTAGCAATTTTTATTACACTGTGATAGTTGATTTCATTCACCAGCTTGATGGAGTCATCCCTAGTGTCAGATTATTCTGGGGGCTGGAGAGATGGCTCAGTGGTTAAGAGCACTGACTGTTCTTCCAGAGGAACTGAGTTTGATTCCCACAATCCACATGGCAGCTAACAACTGTCTGTAATTCCAAGATCTGACACCCTTACACTGTTATACATGCAGGAAAGAACACCAATTCACATAAAATAAAAATAAATATATCTATTTTTAAAAACATTATTCTGGTTACTTCTGTAAAGATAGGTTTGCTTTTTTCTTTAAGGCTGGGTTTTGCTACATGTCCTGTTAGGAAGGGCAAGGGAATTGGGGGCAGATTTCATTTATCAGGGCTTCCCTCACCATCTATTCACTCCCTGAAAACTCCACCATCAAATGTTATCACACTGGGATTGGATTTCACACATGAGTTCTTGGAATTGGGGTGGTCATAGACCTAAAAGGCAAGTGTTAAGAAACAATGAGGAAGAATATGGTCAACAGATGCTTACTATGTTCAAAGTAGTCCCTATCAAGACTCTAGCATGCCTCTGGAGCACTGCATTGCTGATTTTGTAACTCCTCAAACTGAGAGGTTAAAAACTTGCTTCCAAACCCACAAGTTAGCTAGGGTTTGGCTGAATAAGGCAGGCTCAGGCTCATGTTATCTGCTAGTTTTCTGCACATGTGTGTGGTGTGTTTGTGTGTTCATGTTTGTGTGGAGGCAAGAGATCTACATCATTCTATCCTCAATTTTTCTTTATCTTAAAAATAAACTTATTTAACTGTGTGTACATGTATGCACATAGGCCAGTGTGTGTGTGTGTGTGTGTGTGTGAGTGTGTGTGTGCGCGCGCGCGCGTGCACCATGGTGTTTGTGTGTTGGTCAGAGGACAGTTTGTGGGAATAACTTCTCTTTTTCTATTAGATGCATCCCAGGAATCAAACTCAAAATTTCTGGCTTGGTGGTAGGTACCTCTCTATCCAGTGAGCAAATCATCTTTCACCTTGGTTTTTAAATTGACTTTTATTGAACCTGGAGCTCACCAAGTTAGCTTCTCTGCCTGACCAATGAGCCTACTTCAGCACCCACCCTAAACCCTGATTAGCAATGGAATTCCAGACAAGTGCCTCTGTACTGATTTGTTGTGGCAAGTGCTTTACCTTTGTTAGGGTTTTGAGCATATATTGGCATGGTTCTCATATACTCAGTTATTTGGCAGCAGGTTTCTATGGATGCAGGTGGGAACGAGGCAAACATGGCAGAAGGCAGTGGCAGATAGCAGAAGACTCTTAGCTGTTTCTATGTAGAGAAGAGCTTTATTGTCAGGTGAATATGATTATGATTTACAGAGGGGTTATGGTTATAGTGGCAGAGGATGCAAGAAAAAAGAGGGATGAAAGGGAAGAAGGAAGGGAGAGGGAAAGAGAGAAATGAGAGCCCCCAAGAGAGGACAGAGGCAGAGAGAGGGAGGAACGGATGTAGGAAACCTTACTTTAAAGGGAGCCGGAAGTCCAAGCCCAGGGCAAGGCGTGGCTTGACGTCACAGTTCAGAGGGCGTGGTCCTCAGGGACTAACACCCTCCAATCCCCATTGGTTAGTTTTTGATGTAGTAGCAAACAGGACATAACCTACATTATCATTTAATTTGCTGAAATGCCCTTCTCATCAGTCTGTGAAAGTAGATGGCCATGTCAGCCATCCCATGAGACTAGAGAAGTAGGTGGTTTGGTTCCTGAACATTGGCGATTTTTACCACAGAAGATAACGATAAACCTTTTAGTTTCCTGACTCCTTTTGTTAGGAGTTCATTTGTGGGATTCATTCAATAAAGCCCGTTGATAGCACCATGTCTGACAAGGTCAATTAGCACTGAAGGGTGAGAATGAGAAAATAAGAAAGGAAAATGGAAAGGAGTGACCCTCCCAGGGTTGGGAATGGCAGTGAGTGTCACCAGGAGCTGCCTCCACTGTCTTGTGTGGGTGCAACAAGAGACAGAGTGAGCACTAAGTTAAGCCAAAGGCTTAACTGTGCTGTTAGGGGCTAGACTAGAGCCAGCAAGTCACTAATTATGTCAGTCACTTGGGTTTCACATCTAGCTCACTCTCCCTGTTTCGGAGTCCCTGGTGGTGCTGGGTGCTGGACTTGGCAGCGGGAGGTTTAGGCTTTTTGTGTGATGTGTGATAGAAGCAAGGGGAGAAAGCTGCTCCTAACACTGATTAACTCCAGAGCTGACCACAGCACACACAGCCATTGTTCTCACCAGAACGCTTCACCGATGGGCTTTGTCTCGCTGACTTCAGGAGAGACAAATGCCATTACAGGAGACCAAATAACTTCATTTGGGTGGACGGCAGATAATAGAGGCTCTGCAGGTATTAGCCTGACTGCATTAGTTTGATTTGCTGCTACTGTTCACCTTGTCCTGGGCATTAATGGAGACAAAGGCCTGGAATTAATGGCAGCAGAGATAAGCTGTGGATTAGAGCCTGGAGCTCTAGGGAAAGAATTCTACCCTAGCTTTGCATTTTCCTTGTTCTCCCCCTCAGAGTTAACTTCCAGTCCCGTCCCCCCCCCCCCACAATGTCCAAGTTTTAGCAATTCTAAATCCATTAACTGAGTCATTACTTTTTAGATTTTTGAAATGATTTTAAGAGAAATACAGTGGCAATCTTGTATGTTGTCTTTCTTCTTGAATATTCCTTTTTTTAAATATTTATTTTTATTTTATGTGAATTGGTGTTTTGCCTGCATGTGTAACTGTGTAAGGGTGTCAGATCTTGGAATTACAAGACAGTTATTAGCTGCCATGTGGATTCTGGGAATCGAACTCAGGTCCTCCAGAAGAACAGTCAGTGCTCTTAACCTCTGAGCCATCTCTCCAGCCTGAATATTCTTATATAGAACTGATACTGTAATTCATATTTAAAAATAAATGGCTAGTTTGTCCTGTTTCAACTTGATATGCCATGCTTTGTTGACTCCCATGGGAGGCCTTACTCTTTCTAAATGGAGACAGAGGAGAAGTGAATGGGGGAGGGGGTACAAGGGAGGGGAGGGAATGGGAGGGGAGGGGACAGGAGGAAGGAGGGAGGGGAAACTGTGGTTGGTATGTAACATTAAAAAAAAAAGAAAAGAAATGCTATACATTGCATTTATAGTTATCTTCAACAATACAAACTATCTTAATTTTTCTGACATCTAAATCTTTTTTTTTTCAATTAAAATTGTAACCCTTTTTCTGGGGCAATGGAGTTTGAACTCTGAGTTTTATGCAGGATGGGTGAGCATAATCAATAAAAAGCCAATAATTTTTTAAATGATATATAAGATTTATAAAATATTTAATGGTGGCTGTCTCTGACTGATAAAACTCAGTAGCTTCTACTTGGGCAAAATTGTTTACAAAATAAAACAGTTTATTCACATTACATGACACACTGCCCATCCCCAGCCCCCACCCCTGGTCTTGTTCACTTCCAGACACCAACTTAACATTCTCGTAGGAGCCAAGTGGAGAGCGAGGAGAGGCATGAGTAGAGAAATGATGTACTTCAGAAGGACTGCTCCAACTACCTACAGTGGCAGTAGCTCTTTTCCCTGGTAGGCTAGTCCAGTTCTCCTCTGAAGCCCTTTAACCCCCAGGCCTTTGTAGTGACAGACTTGCTCACCTTCTTTCTTCTCCTCCTTCCCTGTCTTGGTAATAGCAGAAAAGAATCAGCAGTTTATTGCTGTCCAATTGCTGGGAAGCAGGGTTGTCTGCCCCAAAGATGCTGTCAGTAAATTTTACAAAGCTCCTAGTCAAGCTCAGAAATCATGCCACTTATTTATTCCTGGTGTGTGCCGGTGTGCATGTGCATGGTGTGTGTATATGTGTGTTTGCACAGGTTTATGATGCACATGTGCAGATCAGAGAACTGCTTTCCAATGTTGCTCTTTCTATCATGTGGGATCTGGGGTATTGATGGAGCCTAGATTTCCAGGCTTGGCAGCAAGACCCTTTACCTTCTGGACTGTTTCACTAGCCCTTCGGCTTCATTTTTTTTGGCAGGACAATACAATGATGAGAAAATGGGAACTGATAGTCTTATATCTGTACTTTGCCATGATGTCTTAAAAAAAAAAAAACAAAAACAAACTTGTATTTGAAGTGCTGTAAGGATTTGTTTGAACACAAGGCCCAGGATCGTAAGATTTACAAATAACTCACTCAATAATATAGATGTGTATAATTGTGTTTCAAAATGTATCTGAAAGAAACTAATTGAAATAAATTGGACCTATCTCTTCTTATTAATATTTTTATATACTTAGTTGGATCCAGCCTGTGGGATCACTTAGTTATGTTTGAGCACAGTGAGTTTAGTACACATACTGATTTATTAGATTAACTTTACTTATTTGAAAATAGTTATTAAAGTGAGAGGAAGTGGAAGAATGAGCTGCATCTGAGAAATATTAGGGGGAGAAGAGACAAATATGATTAAAATACATGCATCTATGAAATTCTCAAAGAATAAAGTATATTAAAATAGCTATCATTTCTTAAAAATTTTTATTAAAATATATAGGAAAGGTTTTTATTATAACTAAAAATGTCTAGATATTATATGTATGATGCTAGAATCATAATTATTTGCAATATTTTCAGAAAGAATGACATTCAGGTTAGGTACAGGAAAGAAACAGTAACATTTTAAGTACTTGGTATTTCCATTGATTCTTTGTATTCTGCAACTGGAAGAGAATCACACACATGTCATTTTGTAACTATTTCAGAAGATCTGTGTTGAAGGGTTGATTTTTTTTTTTTTTTTTGCCATTAGCAACTGTGATTCTCTATGCGACCTTTTCAGCTTTGCCCGACGATTTTGGAACCAAATCTGAAATCAAGGGAAAATAAAATTTTTCAGACACATTACTTTGTTATAGTCACAGTTAACTGAGTTTGAAAATTACCTGGATTCTGTCTTCCTCCAGATTCAGCTTTTGAGCTAAGTCTTCCCTGATGTCAATGCCAGGATAGCAGTTCACCCTGAAGACATTTTCCAAGACTTCAACCTAGCATAAGGGAGGAATTCTTTAATGTGATAACACTCCTTATGTCACCAAAATTGGGTTTTTAATTATACAGATAAAAAACACACTTAAACTTGAGCAGTTAACCTAAATGCATAAAATAAACGATTATTCAGAGACTGTTTAAAAAATATGAGTTCATTGTTTCATTAATGATGCTTCTACACTGAGATCCCAAAGTGAACGGCTTTTGTTCACCAGGGAATCAGTTACAGCCTTTGTGTTATCATTATTGGATGAAAAATCTTCCCACCTGACTTTGAGTAAAAGCGGTTCTTGGTCTTCGCCCTCTGTACCAACTCAACTCTCTTTTCAAAGAGAGTGTTTCTGAGGCTGAAAAATAATTTTCAAATTTTGAAGCCCTTTCTTCTGGCATTGGGTGATCCACAGGACAAGGAGATGAGATCTCACTAGGAAGATCTAGGACGTGTAGGCATGGATGGCCATATTTCTCTAAAATCAGAAGAACAAACTCCATCTTAGATTGCTTGTGTTCTACAAATTCAGGAAGAAGTCATTTCAGTAACTTATCTTAAATTTTCCTAGAAAATTCTTTATAGTTTCACAAAAGAATTGCCTCTCCCATCATCCTAAAAGGAAAGGAAATAGAAAAGAATTCTGCTTTGATGATAGAGAACATTTTGAACTCTATCATTTATTTTTCACTGAAAAGACATTTCGAATGCCTGATGTGTCAGACATACACAGAGGGTCTTGTGAAGCAAATGTTAGTTCTTTCTGTGATTGAACTAACACCTGTCCCCATCTCCTGCAGGCATTCTGTCACAATCCTGTTAGGGACTTTTTACTCTAGACTGTGTGAAATAAAGGACAAACTAAAAAAAAGCAGATGAATTTAAAAATTAAGTTGTAGCATACCTGAGTCGCCGCAGGTGTCTGCCCATGGTCTGTGAGGTCTTATTGATGGCACACAATCTTTTTTCTGGTCCAGTCCTAAAATGCTCTCAATTGAAAAGGAGCAGGATGAGGGTTTGCTTTCTCCGAGCTGAGCAGCTTCCCGAAGGCTGGGAGACATCCTCTTCTGTGTGGTACGGAGCTAGAGGGCTCCTGCCCCACGTGTTCAGAGCTGGGATCTTCTAGTTGTTCACCTTCTAGCTTTGTTGACTAGGGGCTGGGTTTCGAACGTCACTAATTAAAATCTTGTTTTAGAAAGTTTTAGCAAGTCAATGAACACTTGCCCAGCCAGCAGCTTAAGGAGTTAATTGTTTATTTGTTTGCAAGTAATTAGCAACTAATGGCTACACCAGGGGGCCACCTACAGGGACAAAAAGTGTTATCTCTCCTAAGCAGGATGCAGACTTAACTTTCTTGCAAAGAAGTGATGCACAAACGTAGCACTCTTCTTTTATTTGAGATCACTAATGTATAAAATCATGTTTTTATTCTGACGTTTGTACTTTCCAGGATTCTAGTTACCTAAGTGTACAGGATAGAGAGAAGAGCAGTCAAGTAAACAATAATCTGATTTAGTGAGTGTTCTTCCAAGGAAACTGGAAGGAAAAATAATAATCTCTTAATGCTATTACGGTAATTCTGATGAAAATGCCTGTTTTCCATATGCATATGTAATAGTGAACGTCAATGAAGTCACAGTACTCTTTGGAGTGCAGCATACTGGAAAAGCCTGGCAATGTTATTAACACAGAGTGTAGTTGTCTTCCAAGGGTCTTGGATTAATTCATAGGAACAATTGCACCACATATTTTAAATAATTAATAGGCTAATTTCCTTCTTTAATTCTTTTAAATGAGATATAAGCTTACATAAAGTTTATATGCTACAGAGAATGATTTCTTTCCTTAACAGTTATTTCAAAGAACATATTTAACTATCTTTTTTTTTTTTTTTGAGACACGATCTTAATATATAGTTATAGAGCCAACTCTATAGACCAGGCTGTCCTTGAATTGACGGAGATGTGCCTCCCTCTGACTGCTGAACCTGGGGGTTAAAGGTGGAGGACACCGTGTATACGCCCCACCTCTTGATTTAGGACTTGTCTGTGTGACTTGCTTTGGCCCATGGAAAGAATGGGTGGATGTGGGAGTGGATCAACTCATAACCCTGGTTCTGGACCTGGGTAGTTGCAGGGGTGGTCAGCCCGCCAGCCCTCTCTTGTCCTCACCACGAGGATGACACTAGAGAGAGCTCATCTCTAGTATTGTCCTAGCTAGTTCACCCCTTGAGAAAGGGGCAGGGCTCGTTCCCTGCTTTCCCTTTGGGGTTGGGTCTCCTACACATACACCACCAGGGCCAGCTCTACTGTGTTGCCCTGGCAAGTACAGGGGATACTACAACTGGTGAGAAGGAGGATCTGCCCACCACAGGTAGTAGGGGTAGGGGTCAGGGAGGGTATCTTTCCCTCACACTCACCACATGGCAGACAAAGGAGGTGTTGAGGGGGGGCGGTATTTTCTAAGTAGGAACAACAAACATCCAGTCACTGACATTTGTGTGAATTCCCCCATCCCCCAGATAGGTTCTCTCTGTGTAGCCCTGTCTGTCCTGGAATTCACTTTGTAGACCAGGCTGGCCTTGAACTCACAGAGATCTGCCTGCCTCTACTTCCTGAGTGCAGAGACTAAAGGAGTGTGCTACCAACATCCAGCAGTTTCTTCTTTTTTAAAAAAATTATTTTTAGGGGCTGGAGAGATGGCTCAGCGGTTAAGAGCACCGGCTGCTCTTCCAGAGGACCCGGGTTTGATTCCCAGCACCCACATGGCAGCTAACAACTGTCTGTAGTTCCAGGCAAAACACCAAGGCAAATAAATAAAGTAAAAAAAAATTATTTTTATTGTATGTGCATTGGTGTTTTGCCTGCATGTGTGTCTATAGGGGAGTCAGGGCACCCAGGAACTGGAGTTACAATTGAAAGCTGCTCTGTGAGTGCTGGGAATTGAACACTGATCCTCTGGAAAGGCAGCCAGTGCTCTTAACCGATGAACCCTTTTGTTAATTATTGCTCTTATCTGATTAGAAAGTCTTATCTTGTCCCCAGATATCAAAGTGTAATCTCTACCTCCCACTCTCATCAGGGTATCAGAGCTTATGCTGAAGGTTTTTTTTGTTTGTTTGTTTTTTGTTTTTAATTTATTTATTTTTATTTACATTGATGTTTTGCCTGCTTGTATGTCTGTATAAAGGTGTTGGGTCCTTTAGAACAGTTGTTAGCTGCTATGTGGGGTGCTAGGAACTGAACCCAGGGCCTCTGGAAGAGCAGTCAGTGCTCTAAACACCAAACCATCTCTCCAGCCCCTTATGTGACTTGTTCAGAGTTGTGTTTTGTAAAAGGTGAGTGACAATGATTTTGTTTCATTTTTCTACACGTATCTATCTAATTTGACCAACTCTGTTTGTTGAAGATGTTGTCTTTTCTCCAACGTGCTTTTTTTTTTTTTTAAATCTTTGTCAAAAATTAAAAATTAGGTAGTTTAGGAGTATGGGCATTGGGTATCTTGGAACTGGAGTTACAGGTGGTTGTGAGCTGGGTGCTGGGAACTAAACTGGGGTCATCTGGAGAAGCAGCTAGTGCTCTTAACCACTGAGCCATCTCTAGCCCTCATATGAATTTTAAGATAGTATTTTTTTTTCAATTTCCATGAAAAAACTGTTGGAATTTTGATGGGGATTATTTTAGATCTGTAGATTATTTTTAAAGGTAGGATGGCCATAATATTTTCATAGTATTAATCCTACCAGTCTATGAGTATAGAAAGTCTTTTCAACTTTTGGTATTTTTTCAATTTTTTTTTTTTTTTTAGTGTCTTAGATTTTTTTCATAAGTCTTTCATGTCCTCAGATCCATCCCAAAATTTATCTGATGCTATTGTAAATGGGATTGTTTCCCTTGTTTCTTTTTCTGTCTGTTTTTCATTAGTATAAAACAGGCTACTGATTTTGTGTATTACTATGGTGTCACTCTGCTGAATGTGTTTGTCAGCTGTTGGAGATTTCTGGTGGAGCCTGTAGTTCTTTATATATAAAGTTACATCATCTACTCATAAGGCTCCATTGACTTCTTTCTTCCCTGTTTATATCCCCTTTATCTCCTTGTCCAATTGTTCTAGCCAGGACTTTAATCTTTATGTTGAACAGACATGGAGGTAGTGAACATCCATATTTGTTCCTGATCTTAGTGAAAGTGCTTTGAGTTTTTCTCTATCTAGTAAGATGTTGGTTGTGGTCTTATTGCATATTGCTTTTACTATATTGTGATATCTTCATTGAATCTCTAGATTCTTTTGCACTTTTATTATGAAGAGATGCTGGATTTTGTCAAGCATCTTTTCTGCATCTAGTGAGCTGACCATGGCTTCTGCCCTTGAGTCTGTTTATGTAGTGAATTTCATGTATTGATTTACATATGTTGGAACATTCTAGTACCTTTTGGTTGAAGCCAACTTGGTTTTGGTGGATGATCTTTTTAATGTGACTTTGAATCAACTTGTAAGTATTTTATTAAAAATTTTTGTGTCCATGTTTATCCAGGAGATTATCTTATAATGTATTCCTTCTGCTCCTCCCTCTTCCATCTCCACCCCCCCCCACTTTGTTGAGTTTTTATCTAGTTTTGTTATCTGGGTAATCCTGACTCCACAAAAAGAATTCAGAAAAGATGCTTTATTTTCTGTCTCACAGAATAATTTGAGGCATATTGGTGCCAAGTCTTCTTTGACAGTATGGTAGAATTCTGTGCTGAATTCGGCTGGTCCCCGAAGTTTTTGAGTTGGGAAATTTTTAAGTACTGATTTTATCAGGTTGATTGATTGAGTTTGCTTAATTATTTACTCTGGGGCTGAAGAGATGGCTCAGAGGTTAAGAGCACTGAGTGTTCTTCCTGAGGATATGAGTTCGATTCCCAGCATCCACATGGCAGCTAACAACTGTAACTCCAAGATCTGACACCTTTACACAGTTATATATGCAGGCAAAACACCAATTCACATAAAATAAAAATAAAAAATTATTTACTGTGACTTGATTTAACACTTCCTTGATATGAGATGTCTTTCTGTACACTGTAAATTATCATTGGATAATAAAGGAACTGTTTTTGGCCTATGACAAAGCATCTTAGAAGCAGGTAGAAAACCCTAGTATAGATAAAAAGGAAAAAGGGAAGAGTTAGAAAGAGTTAATCCATGCTGCCCACTAATCAACATGTAAAAGAAACACAGGTAAGTCACAGGTCATGTGGCAAGACAGATTAATGGAAATGGGTTGAGTTAAAATGCAAGAGCTAGATAGCAATATGCCTGAGCTATAGGCCAAGCAGCATATAATTACTATAAGCTTCTGTGTGTTTCTTTGGGACTTTGGGACAGCTGGTCTGGATCTTGGGGCTGGTCCGGGCCAGAAACTAATTACTACACTTCCTTGGTTTCTTTTACTTGTAATACCTTTTGCATTCCATTATTCTAGGTCGTGTCTATCTTTGATGATGAGATGTTCTTCCTAGAGGTAGCAAAAAGATGGCTCCTGTTTTATAATCCAATCTGCTAGTCTACATCTTGTTATTGGAGAACTGGAACCATTAATATTAAGTGTTGTTATCAAACCATGTGTATCAATTCCTGTCATTTTGTTGTGTTTTTTTTAGACTTCTTTTGATTAAATATTCTGGAATTATTTATGTATTTCCTGTAACATCTTTAATGTATTTACCTTTGTCTTTTTTTAAAATTTATTTATTATGTATACAGTATACAGAAGAGAGTACCAGATGTCATCATAGATGGTTGTGAGCCACCATGTGGTTTTGCTGGGAATTGAACTCAGGTCCTCTGGAAGAACAGTCAGTGCTCTTAACCTCTGAGCCATCCCTCCAGACCCTTATCTTTGTCTTTAGGCCAAGATTTAGACACTGTATTCCTTTTAGTGTCCTCTGTAAAGATGGTTTAGTGGTCATAAAATCATTTTCAAATTAATTTATTTTTATCATGGAATGTTTTTATTTCTTCTTCAATTTAAGTGTACAGTTTTGCTGGGTTACAATTGTTGTCTTTCAGAACTTAGAATAAATCTTGTCAGGCCTTTTTGCATTTAAAGTTTCTGTCAAATAATCACTAATTCTTACTCTGATGGGCCCAACTTTATAAGTGACTTGATCTTTCTCTTTTGTATCTTTTAATTGTCTTTCTTTAGGTTTGTTTTGTTTTTAAGATGTTTTGAGACAAAGTTTCTCTGTGTAGTCCTGACTGAGTTTAAGTATAAGTTGTCTGGTCCTGGTCTATTCAGAATTCTGTAGGCCTTTTGTATCTACAGGGTTGGGGAAAGTTCTTTTATTATTTTATTGCAGATACTCTCTTTGCCTTTGTAATTGTGTTATTCTCCTTCTTTTATGTCCAGAATCCAAAGGTTAGGCCTCCTCGAAATCTCCCAGAGCTCTTCTGCTTTCTGCTCATATTTCCTTTTAGATTTACCATTGACCTGCATTGAGCGATCCAGTCCCTCCACCTTGTCTTCTGTTTCTAATTCTGTCTTCTTTCTTTATTTCCCCTTTAACAAAGCAAAACAAAACCAAAACAAAATGTAGTTTTATTCTGAAAGTTCTTGTTTGCTTGCTTGCTTTTTGAGACAGAGTTTCTCTGTGTAGCCCTGACTGTTCTGGAACTCACTCTGTAAACCAGGCTGTTCTTGAAATCTATCATTTAGAGCTGTGTGTTCCAAAGTCTCTTTCACTGGATAGATATGGAGCCCAAGCAATAAGCCCAATCAACAATCACAGGGAAATGGATTATCATGTCAATATTTATTCAAAGCAACTTCTGACAGGTAATGCAGGGAATGCTGGGATGATCCTCTCGTCTGGATAGAAAGGATCTTCCTTCCAGGTGCTGGGGAAACAGTGCAGTGCAGAGCAAGCTGAGAATGTGCACCTTGCTTTTAAGCTGTCTCTAGTCATGCCTCAATGCTGCAGCCTCAGTGTACATAGGTGATTCCCATGCCTACATGGGCCAAGAGGCCATGCCTCTAGGTCAAGGTGATGCATTTGCATTCCATTGTATCCTCTGTTTTCCAAATGATCCAGTCTATTATCAAGGCTTTCAATTAAGGTATTTATTTGGATTATTGTTTTTTTCACAGTAATCTGCCTGCCTCTGCTTTCCTAGTGCTAGAATTAAGAGCATGCACAGTCCTGAACTATTATTTTCCTATCTGAGCCTCATCAAAGATGATGTTATTGAATCAAAGCAACTCTACATAAAGAAATGACAAATGTTTGAAGAGACTTTTTAAAAAAGAATAAAGACAGCCAGGCAGTGGTGGCATATGTTTTTAATCCCAGCACTAGGGAGGCAAAAGCAGTTTGGTCTCTGTGAGTTCGAGGCCAGCTTGATCTACAGGAGCTATTTCCAGGACAGACAGCCAGGTCTACACAGGAAAACCCTATCTTGACACTCCCCTACCCCCAAGAAGAATAGAGACAACAGAGGGAACAGAGCCAAGGGAGGGTGCACACGATAACACCCTTAGCAGAGTGTGCTTTTGTTCTTAATCCCAGTGGGTTTTTCTCCAACAAACAGCTGAGAGAATCATTGAAGACATGTCACTTCATACTGTGACTCTGTCTAAGGTGCTTTCCATCAGATCTCTACGGTAGCCTTAGGACCTTTCTCAGACATTGATATCATCTCCCAGTGTATTCAGTTGCCCTCACTCTATTCTAGCCACTCCAGGCTCCCCTCCCTCCTCTTCATGCATACTCCGTGTTCAGCCTTTAAACCAGTTACAGTCACTGTCTGAAGTGTTTGTTTCCGTGTAGCTCTTTCCTCCTTTAAGCACTGCTCCGATGTCACCTTTCCTGTGATCTAGTTTCCTCCCACGCCTTGCCTCCAGTTTGAACTGTACTCTTTCTCCCAGAGCAGCCCTCTTACTCTCGTTTCCATTCATAGCACTTACAGACAAAACAGAGAGCTGATGTTTACTGCTTGCTGTCCATTTCCTCACTGAGGATTTTTTCTGTTCTCTTCAATCCCCAGCATTCCAGGTGCTGTTTGGCTCACTGAAGGTTTAAGAATAATAAATGACCAGCTGTGTCAGTGTTGGAAGATGTCTATTAAGTTCCCTAATAAGAAAGTTAACTGGTGTCTTTGGTGGGCTTTAAAACAAGACCGGAACTCAATCGAAGTGAATGGAATGTAACTGATGCAGTAACAATTGGGCCACATTCCTTGAAAGAGCCTTTCTCTATGAAATAACTGCATTCTAAGTAAAACACACCTTAGATGCATTGGTGAGAGCTCAAGAAGTCAGCAAACATTAGTTTGTTCATTAAATAAAACCAAGCCCCAGATCCAACAACAAAGCTCCAAGGTCAGAACTGAGCACTGAGGGAACACACGGGGCCACCTCCAGGGGCAGATATCTTTAGAGTCAATGAAACTAAGAATCCATAGACTAGTGGCTGGTGAGGGAGCTGAACGGAAGACAACTGTTTTAGGCTGGGATCATCAACCTCTTGGTCCCTGTCCAAAAAAGAAAGGAGGAAAGGAATTCTAAGTTGAACTTTATATATAATTAAGAATCATCATGAGGAATAACCAATGGAAACAATGAAATTCATGTATCACTACTTATCTCTAGCATCCTTTTCATACTTTATCAGCTGCAACAGGAGTTTCAAAGATTAATAATTACATTTCCTAGACCACATTATACATTGATGTGGTCTTGGGACCTTTTACGGCTATCTCCTGTGACTGTGAGCACAAGCAATGTGTGTAAATTTTAAGGCCAGCTATCAAAAGGTAAAGCTGGAGCTGTTTCTATTGTGTCTTTCCTGTAGGCCCTATGGAGAAGATGGTGGGGGATGGGGAAATGTTGGGAGTAGTGTTTAAGAGAAGGGAGAGCTTGGAACCCTGTTGATTGTGGGTTCCCACATTCCATACTAGTACTGGACAATCTAGTTGGACCAAGAAATGTCTATGTTTACTGGAGTCTTTGATGTCTACAGTGAAATCTGTAGTCTAAGCAATGACAGTTCCAGAGGCAGTTCAGATTCTGCTGCGGAATATAGACTAGCTACAAATGAAAATGTGAGGAACTAAGGGTAAACTTATATAGAAAGACAAACAACTAAATTAACAGGAAGGGCAGGAGAGACTTGAAGGAAGCTAAACAGAACTTACAAAATGAATATGCACATGCACACATCTAATTATTGAAATGTAGTCAGTAGATAAATAAAATAGTGTTTTTGCCTTTACTCTGGCAAACACTGTATTATTAGCATTTTAAGAATAAAGAGTCTTGGGGCTGGAGAGATGGTTCAGAGGTTAAGAGCACTGACTGTTCTTCCTGAGGATATGAGTTCGGTTCCCAGCATCCACATGGCAGCTAACAACTGTAACTCCAAGATCTGACACCTTTACACAGTTATACATGCAGGCAAAACACCAATTCACATAAAATAAAAATAAGATGTTTTTTAAAAAAAGAATAAAGAGTCTTTTAAAGATTATCCTTACTTACTCATTCACACAGGTGTGCCTGTGTGTGGGTGAGTGCACCTGCAGATCGGAGGACAGCACGCGGGACTGACTTCTCTCCTCTCATCGTGTAGGTTCCTGAGATAGAACTCAGGTGATCAGGCTTAGTGGCTTTTACCTGCTGAGATACCTGGCCAACACCTGCTATAAACAACTGCCCATCTGATGGGCAAAATAATCTCACCACCATCCTTGTATTCTTTAAGTAAAGTGGGCATTTGTTTCTATGCTTGGTCACTATGTACTTTTTTTGGGAAATAATAAATGTGTCCTAGCACCTTTTTCTATCAGGGTGAATTTTTTTGTTGTTTTTTAAAAAAATTTTATTTTATATGTGTGTGTGTGAATGTATGTATGTGCACCACATGTGTGCAGAAGGCCAAAGAGGTCAGAGAGAGTGTTGGATCCCCTAGAACTGGAGTTTCAGGCAGTTGTGGGCTGCTGTGTGGATGCTGGGAGAGCAGTCAGTGCTCTTAAACACTGAACCATCTCTTCAGCCCTTGCTGTTTCTTTACCTATTAAGTAAGTGGGTGGTATTGGTAGTGGGTACAAGTAGGGAATCAGTGGGAATAAAAATGAGGAAATTTAGCTGGGCAGTGGACCTAGGTGGCCCAGCAGCAACACACACCTTTAATTCCAACACTCAGGAGCTGGAGGCAGGCAGATCTCTGAGTTTGAGGCCAGTCTGGTCTACAGAGTGAGTTCAGGACAGGGAGGGTGACACAGAGAAACTATTTTGAAAAACAAAACAAACACACAAACAAAAGATGAAACTTGATTTCTGTGTCTTTAATGTTCTGTGTTTGGTGGGTTTGGGTTATAGGTCTATGTATTTGTTGGTACTCATTGGCTAGTAATCTGAGATTTTCTTTTCACTTCATCTAAAAAAGCATAACCAAGTATTAAACTACAGTTAATGTGATGTGCATTGTATAGTTTAGAGGGGACTGATTCTGATGTCTATAGCTTACCTTAAAATGCATAACATATATAAGTAAATTTATGGAGAGATAAATCAGTAAGACTGATTCAATAGAGTTTTCAGAGATAATAGAAGTCTTCTATTTTAGCTAATCCTGACTTGCATTTTCTGTCTCCATGATTTCTATTCTCTGTGTTTAATGATTAATAGCCACTGTACATCTTCATCAACAGTCTCACAATATCAGCATCCAGGCATACTAGTCAGTTAAGAATTCTGTGGAAATCTTGCACGTGGTAAATTACTAATGTCTTTTAACATTTTGATATGAAAACAATTACGTCTGACATTGGCACTAAAAAGGAGGCCTAGCAATAACAAAATTGCAGTCTGTATTTTATTGTTGTTTTGAGACAGAATCTCATGTATACCAGGCTATCCTCAGACTTGACTTTGTAGCTGAATATGACCTTTAACTTCTGGTCCCCTTGTACCCAACTCCCCAGTGCTAGGATTATAGGTAGGAACCACTATGCCAAGTTTGCATGTACTATGAATTAAGTCTATGGCTTCATGTATGCTTGGCAAGCACTCGACAAAATAAGCTACAGCAGCATCCCTGTTTTAAATAATCTCAGTGTATGAGATGAAGTGCAAATTCAAAGTTGTTATGTTTGTTTGTATGTATGTGCTATTTCATCAACTTAGAAATGCATCTGCTTTTAATAACTTTCCTTTTCTTTTTCCTTTCCTTTCTCTTCCTTTTCCCTTTCCCTTTCCTTTTTTTTTTTTTTTTTTTTTTTTTTTTTTTTTTTTTTTTTTTTTTTTTTTTTTTTTTTTTTTTTTTTCTGTACTGAGATTTTTCTGTGTAGACCAGGCTGGCCTCAAACACACAGAGATCTACCTGCCTCTGCCTCTGCCTCTGCCTCCAGAGTGCTGGGATGAAAGGCATGAGCTATCTTTCTTATTTTTGCATAGGGATTGCTTTTAGTATTTTTAAGTAATTTCTAAAACAAAAGCCGCTGGTGGCTCAGTTTAGTAGTGGGCATGTACTTAGAGTGTTCAAAGCTCTTCATCCAATGTATGACATCAATTAGTCAATCAACAAAAGTTTAGTTTTTATGGCTTGTGTGTCCTAGAACAATGCCCAAACATATATTCAATAAATTTTTGCTGAGTTAGTGAATAAATAGATGGAAGTCTAGATTGATGGGACTATTGTGGGGGAACACTTTTCCAGCTGCTCTAACATGAAAGGACAGTCCTAGTTTCCTGTTCACAAATCTTAGAGATTTCATTTACTATTACAGATAGGTTCAAACGTTAGAAGACTATATGGGGTCAGTGAGAAGGCTCAGTGAGTAAAGGCATTAGCAACACGAGCCTGGCGACCTGTTTGATTCCGGAATAGGAGTAAAGCTGGAAGAAAGAATTTCCTAGATCTTCTCTCTCTCTCTCTCTCTCTCTCTCTCTCTCTCTCTCTCTCTCACACACACACACACACATACACACACACACACACACACACATACACACACCAGACTAATAATAATAACAAAAATTGAAAAAAATTAAAAGGTCTTATAACATTCTGAAAACATTTTCCCCCCATGACAGGGTTCTCTGTTGGGAACCAGGGTGACCTCAAACTCACAGAGATCCACCCCTCTGCCTCTCAAGTTCTGGGATCACAAGTGTGTAGCACCACACCTGGCTGGGGCCTGTTCCTTACAGGCTTCTCTCTCTCTTCATGTAATGAGCACAGTACTCATCATACAAAAAGGTAGTTATTGATCTTTTGAATAAGTTTAATTATTTATAATACTGACAAAATATCTTAGCGTTTGTTTTTCTCCTTTTAAAAATGGTTTTTAAATTACATTTATTTGTTTTGTGTGGACATACATGGGCACGTGCTTGTCTGCCACACATGTAGTGTTGAGGGGACAATTTATAGTAGTTTGTTCTGTCTTTTTCTGTGCAGATCTCAGGGACTCAACTCAAATCATCAGGCACGACGTTCGTGCCTCTGCTTGCTGAGCTATCCAGCATGCCCAGCCTTTGTTTTTCTCAAAACTCAAAAGTAAAGATTGGTATTTTTTTTTAATTCTCTCTCAGTGCAGCCTCATTGTATAACCCAGGCCTGGGGCCTGGAACTCACTATGGAGACTGGCTGCTTTTATCCACCAGCCTTTCAAGGGCTAGAATTTGCCTGTCTGGATAGTTTTCATTTTCAAGTAAGTTAACATTGCTTACCTTATCCCAACTCTTTCTCCCTTTTCCTCCTTCTTTTAAGTTTTATTTGTGTATATAGTACTTTATCTGCATGCCAGAAGAGGGCACCAGATCCTGTTATAGATGGTTGTGAGCCACCACGTGATTGATGGGAATTGAACTCAGGACCTCTGGAAGAGTAGCCAGTGCTCTTAACTGCTGAGCCATCTCTCCATCTCCTTTTGTTTTTGATCATAAAAATTTAACATAAAACAATCTAAATCATAAATGGATTCTAGTTTTTTCCCTTCTTCTTTATTTTGTATTTATCAAGAAAAACAGTAAAATGAATTTAAAATGCAGATAAGTTAACAATAACTATAAAGAAAATAAAAATCATAAGCATGACTTATCAAGGGTGATAATGCAAATAAGATTGCTACACATATATTTACTTTGTGTTCAGCTTTCCCTCTGAATTTTTTTTCCCATCCCTGTATATCCTTATTCAAGGTCCCTTCCCCCTCCTGCCACATCAAGTCATTTTTCTTCTCTGCAACTCCCCATCCCCTCCCTGGGCAGGCAGCAGACAGTCCTATGGTCTTACTGACCCACTGACACACTGACCCAATGACCCAATAACCCAATGACCCAATGACCCAATAGTGCTTAATTCAGTCTCCACTCCTGGCAAATCCAGTTTTGTTCCCCCTCCCTCAAGAGTGAGTCAGGTGTTCCTATAGGTGGAGTGGGATCCAAAGGGTCAGTCCAGGGTGTTTCTGATCCCAAGCTGTTTACTGGTTGTGGTTTGCAGCTTGGGCATGCTTGGCTTTTTTTCATGTTTGTTTGTTTAGAGACCCCTAATGAGTGAGTACATCCCCTGCTTATCTTTCTGAGATTGTGATACCTTGCTCAGGAGGATATTCCCCAAATCCATCCATTTGCCTGCGAATTTTAGGATATCATTTTTTCTTACTGCTGAGTAGTACTACATTGTGTAGATGTACCACTGTTTGTTAATCCATTCTTCAGTTGAGGGACATCTAGGTTGTTTCCAGGTTCTTGCTATTACAAATAATGCTGCTATGAACATAGTTGAGCTAATACCTTTGGAGTGTGAATGTGCCTCTTTAGGGTATACACCCAGAAGTGGTATTGCTAGGTCCTTGGGGAGATTGATTCTCAATTTTCTGAGAAACTGCCATATTGCATTCCAAAGTGGCTGAACAAGCTTACAATCCCACCAACAATGGAGGAGTGTTCCCCTTGCTCCGCATCCTCTCCAACATAGACTGTCATCTGTGCCTTTTATCTTAGCCAATCTAACAGGTGTTAGGTGGTATCTCAAAGTTGTTTTGATTTACATTTCTCTGATGGCTAAAGATGATGAACACTTTTTCAGGTGCCTTTCAGCCATTCGTAGTTCCTCTACTGAGAATTCCCTTTTTAGTTCTGTATCCCATTTTTTGATTGGGTTATTCAGGTTTTGGGCTCTAGATTCTTGAGTTCTTTATATATCTTAGAGATCAGTACTCTATCACTTGTAGGATTGGTGAAAATCTTTTCCCATTCTGTAGGCTGTCGTTTTGTCCTATTGACAGTGTCCTTGGCTTTGCAGAAGCTTCCTAGCTTCAGGAGATCCCACTTATTGATTGTTGGTCTTAGTGTCTGTGCCACTGGTGTTATATTTAGGAAGTGGTCGCCTGTGCCAATTTGTAGAAGTGTACTTCCCACTTTCTTTTCTATTAAGTTCAAAGTGGCTGGGTTTAAGTTGAGGTCTTTAATCCACTTGGATTTGAGTTTTGTGCAGGGTGACAGGCTCGGATCTATTTGCATTTTTCTACACACTTCCATCCAGCTATGCCAACACCATTTGTTAAATATACTATCTTTTTTTCCATTGAATGTTTTGGGACTCTTTGTTAAAGATCAAGTGTTCATAGGTTTTTGGGTTAATGTCTGGATCCTCAATTCTATTCCATTGGTCCACAAGTCTGTTTTTATGCCAGTACCAAGCTGTTTTTATTACTGTAGCTCTATAGTATAACTTGAAGTCAGGGATGGTGATACCTCCTGAGGTTCTTTTGTTGAGTAAAATTGTTTTGGCAATCCTGGCTTTCCTGTTATTCCAAATGAAATTGAGTATTGTTCTTTCAAGGTC
>PVIH01013249.1:0-59377 GCA_004025045.1 Sigmodon hispidus
AAGGATATAAAGGGATGAAAAAAAAAAAAATTCAGAGGGAAAAATGAACACAAAGAAAATATAGGTGTAGCAATCTTATTTGTATGTCTACCCTTGATAAGCCATGCTTATCATTCTTATCCTCTATATAGTTATTGTTAACTCTTCCACATTTTAAATTCTTTTTACTGTGTGTTTTTTTTTTAATAAATACAAAATAAAGGAAAAAAAAAAAGAAAAGGTAAGGATAGAATATTAATTTCTGAGCTGGAAACTCTACTTCAATCCCACAAAAGTCTTATATAAAGTTTATATTATAGCCTAGAGTTGTCTCTATAAGTAGACATGGTTGTTGGAAGATATATTTTTTCCTACCTGTGAATACTTTTGAAAGGATGCTTATAGGTATGCTGGCAGAAGTTGGTAAATCCCAGGAACTTTTGGTTCTTTAAGCAAAGTGGATTTTGGCAATCTAGGTAAAAAACCTTTAACAACACAGTAGGGATGCTGGCTTCTGCAAGTGGCAGCATACCAAAAGCAATATACACAAAAATGGTAAAAGCACCAAAAAAATGGAATGATCACAAATGGCATCTAGTACAGTCTTCAAAAAAGAGCTATTAGAGCTCAGGAAATAGCTCAGCCATTAAGGTACTTGCCTTGAAAACTTTCTGGGCATGGTGACCACTTGTTAATTCCAACTCTGAGGAGATTTAGATAGTCAGATCCTCAAGGTTCACTTGCCAGCTAGCTGAGCCCACTTTACAAGCTCTGGGTAAATGACAGACCCTGTCTAAAAGCAAAGTGGAACACAAAGAATATAAGAACTAGAAGATAGGGATGAGTGCTGTGAAATGCTTTCACCTGAACATAGCATGGTCATTGCACTCATAAACTCAGAGAAACTTTCAATAGCACAAAATCAAGCCAATCAAAATTCCAGCATAGATGGGGAGGAGTTTATGAAGACCCATCTATACCTAAAGAACTTTTAGAAGTAGACAATTGCTGGAGGATGTAGAGTCATTTTCCTTTAGGGGTATGGCCACTGTTGGCTTTCCCATGTTCCAGTGCATGACTTTACACCCATGTGTATGTGGGCAGCACTAACAAGTAATATTTTTGTATTTTGAGTAATATTTTTCAAAAGAAGAGGAGGAGGACGTGAAGCTTAGAGGAATGTAGGGGTATCAGGAGGAAGTAGAGGAGACAGTAGGGAGTGGATATGTGATCTAAATGCACTGTATAAATATATAAAGCTACCAATGAATAAAATTCTAAAAGAGGATATCATGTTGGGAGGAATACAGATTGAAGCTAATCTGAGGGAAGTTAGGGAAAGTGGGGGATATGGTGAATAAGTAATGATATAAATATATAAAATTTTCAAAGAATAAATTAAACAAAATCCCAATCAAACAATATTCTATTATCTCCAGAGGCCCAATATACTAGGTTGACCTCTGGCTTTTATATGTATATACACATAGCATACATGCCCATATTCACAAGTGGAAACATCTCTGTACATACACTCAAAAAAGAGAATGAATTGAATGAAAGAAAGGGGAGAGTAAATGCAGAATAGAGGGAAGAAGGAAGGGGGAGAAAGAAATACAATGTCTCAACTGCTAATGATATAAATATCACAGAAATAATGATAGCTAAATGTTGCTGAGTCCTAACAGTTTCCTCAGGGGAGAAGACTTGGAGTCAAAGACACAGACCTGGGAAGTCAGGTGTAAAGCAGACTGCAGATTCATTTATTTAGCAATGCTGAGACCCTAATATACCCTCCTCCCAGCATCCAGGCCATCCCTCATTAGCTGGGCACAGTCAGAAGTTCTAAAAGCATTTGTTGCTAGGAAAAACTACACATGATCAGGAATTCTGGGCAGTACCTGTTGAGATACTCAAACAGACTCCAGATTGGCTCATAAGAAAGAACATTATGTGCATGACTTGGCAGCTGGTTTAAGCCAATTTCCTCAACTCTATGGGCCAGTCTTACTACATATTCACCCTTTTACTTTATTACATGAGCACTCAGCAGGAGTTGGAGTTCTTTCCTCTGGCCTTGTTAACTCCACCCTACTTGGGGGGGGCGGCACTCAGCAACTGGACTGTGTCTATCTTAGGTTGGCTTGCCAAACAGCTCTTACCCATCATTGGCTACCAGCCTTTGTAGAGCATGCATCCTTGGGGAGTCACCTCAGGTGGGGAGGATCAAGCAGTAGCCTTTCAAAGGGCCAGGCATGCATAACCTCCGGTAGAGGGCTATAAGTTAGATAACCAAAAGCTATTAACACCTTTGTGACCATCTTGTCTTGTCCATTGTGCTTTAAGAGACACTTAAACAAGAGAAAGTTTAAAAGCACTAACCCACCAATCAAAACATAAGTAACAATCCAGGGAGGACCTAACAGCCTTTTTATAATTATGCCAAACCTTTTCAGAGTCAAGACCATAATCTCCACCAATGTCTAATTAGCTGACAATTGGCCCTTAATATATTTAGACAGTTTCCAGCATGATAAACTAAAATTCCTCACCTCAAAACACATCACAAAAAATGAGAAAAAATGAGGGTTCACAAGTCTTCTGCTCTTAGAGAGGCAATGACAGTAAGAAAGGGGGAGCATATACATTTCCCATGCTATATCCTTTCCTCCTTGGTGAAAGCAGGCTGATCCATGGGAATGTGCATATCTTTTGCTGGAACCCATAACAGCAGGCACTTGGAGGAAAAAATATAGGCATACCCTCTCCCATTGTTCAGCTGGGGGGCTGTTGGCTGTCATTGGACAAAGATAAGATATTTCCATCTCACCAGGATCAGTAGTGTGTTCCTTGGCAGAGACTACAGTGCTTCTAGGTAGGCCTGAGCCCCTTGTCATCAAAATTGAGAAAGTTCATATGAAAATGAACTTCTGTTAAGGCCAGATGGGGATTTCTCCTAGCCTCTGGTGAGATAGTCCTAGCCAAGAGCTCCCTAAGAGCTCTGTCATTCCCCTTTACAATACTTGTCTCTGTGGATTATAGGGGATGTCAATGGTATGGAAAATCTTCCAGGACCCCAGAAAATCATTGAATTGTTCAGAGGCATAAGCAGGGCCATTGTCAGTTTTAATTACCCATAGTACTCCCATGACAGGCATAGCTGACTTGAGGGCCTTAATGGCATTGGCAGCCTTTTCTACAGAGAGGGCAATGGTATATACAAAAGAGCAGGTATCTACTATTGCACGACCATACCTAAGATTACCAAAGGGAGCATAATGTGTGAAATCCACTTGCCAAATGGTGTTGGGCAATAAGACGTGTAAGGTGACCCTTGCACATGGAAGTGATCCTTAAAGGGCAAGAAAATCAGAGGTGGCATATGTCTAAAATAAATGTTTACACTGGGAAACTGGTAATTCTGGAAGAAGTTTATACAAATTCTTTGGAGACAGATGGAACTGCTGGTGAAGAGCCCTGTAAATATGCTCTATAATATCTGTGACCTCATTTCCTTGGACCAATATTCCTGGCAGTTTGAAGTGGGATCTAATATATGTCAGGTACCAAGGCTCACTCTTCTGGTTCAGGATATGATCAGCATAGTGCTAGCAATGGGGGTCAGTGAGTCTTTGACTCAAGAAAATGCCAGCACAAAACCTGCCTGTACAGCATACTAGCTGTCAGAAAGAAAAATATTAACAAGCTCAGTCTGGCACTCCACTAGAACCTGGAGAAGGGCCAACAGCTCACACGATTGAATAGAACCACAATTAGAGAATATATATGTATATAATCTTTGTAGCCAGGATGCTGAATAAAAACACCATATCTGTTTTTATTGGAATCTGAAAAGGCCAGGGTAGTGTGAGAGATGGGAGTGAAAAAGGGAACTGCATGGGGCTGTACCTTTATTGGAAGTGTGGGGAGTTCTGCTAAGATCTTGGTTTTTGGTAAATGATTGTCAATAGTTCCTGTGAACCAAGAAATTTCTGGAATGAGATAGAATCTATCCAGGGACTGGATATTCTTTAAAGAAAAGGGGAAGCCAAGCTTATCTGGCTCTCATCCCTTTCTGTATGTTCTTCATGCCAGCATTCATGCCTTAAGGCTGAGTTTGAGAAATTGGCCAGACTTAGAAGTAACCTTGTGAAGGTCATAATGTGCTTGATGTATCCACAGAAGGCCCCACATTGCCATGATAATCCCCCAAGTCCCCTGGGTTTCCAGAGGACTATTGTTAATAAGGGCCTTTGGGGATCGTGGCATTGCCAACTGGTGGTGACTAGAATTGCCAAAACCTTTTGTAGCAAACTTTTTCTTGAGTAAACCTAATCTTAGTGGAAGGACAGGTAGGACCCTCTAGCAATAAAAACAGATGTCTCATCTCTTGGTCAGAGACAAGCAAGAAAGGTTAAAGCCAATTAACTGTGTCACATAATTATAATTGTGAGAGCAAATATGAGTCTCTCACTTTCAACTTAAAAGACAGGGCAAATCTTTCTAGCAATGGAGAAACCAAAAAAAAAGGCAAAAGGGTGTAGGTACTACTTGGACTTTGTCCTGTGCAACAATCACATACAATAATGCAAGATTATTTAATACCTCTCTTGTAATACTCTTTAAGTAGGCTGCATCTGGATGTGCAAAGAAGAGATTGCTCATATAATGTACCAGAAGGACATGCTTGGGACATTAATTAAAGCCTGCCAGACATACAATTGGCATATTGTGAGACTGTTCTTCATTCTCCTGGGCAAAACAGTGCACCAATACCTCTGAGCAAGTTTATGCATATTTGGTTTCCATATAGTAAAGGCAAAAAGACCTTGACCCTATGACACCAGAGGAATTTGAAAAAAAGCAGTCCTTAATATCTAAAAATAATATATAATAAGATGAAAGAATAGCACCAGTGAGGGTGAGGCCTGGCTGTGTGGACTCTGTTTTTTCCATTTGATCATTAACTACACAAAGATTCTACAGAAGGTGATAGCATGCCAATCTCTTAGGGATAACAAATATGGGAGTATTATGTTTACTTATGGACGGGCTCTATGTGCCTCATATTTAGCTGTTCAGCAACTAATTCTTGAAGAATAGATAACTGGTTCAATTATAGACCACTGTTCCACTTATAATTCTTCATCTGAAGGCCACAACAATGGAATGTGGCTGGAGGCTCAATTATGGTGGATCTTGTCGGGACAGTGGTCCTTTTAATTGGGAGTATGTGTCTTGTGCAAGATCACAGACTGCAAATCCCATCTTTTCATGAATCTCAATGTCATCAAAAAAGGCTCTGTCATTTGTAGTTGGGACAGCACCCATCTCTTCCAAAATATGTCTACTCCACAAATTCCTACTTACAGCGGAAATTATAGAGTAAATGGCTCCCTGATTGTCATCAAGGTCCTTCCAATGAACAGGACAAGTGGTCATCTTAGAATCTTGTTGGTCTCCCACACCAGTGATGGAGGGAGCTAGGTTTAAACTTCCAATGAGAGAAGCAAAGTGTCTTAAGCTAAGGTAAAATGCTGGTGCCTGCTCTAGTGCCTGCCAAGAATTTAACACTTGTCCATGAAGACAGCATTGGAGAGTATTGCACAAATTCTAGTTAGTATATAAAGAAAACCCAGAGCCAGATATAGGAGAAAAGCTGAAATATCAAATAGAGGAAACAGACCACAATCAATTCTACCCAGCCAACTTATCAGGCTGAAAAGGGTAAATGCTATCTTCAAGAGTCCTCCACCTGGCTGGTGGCTCCTTCAGAATGCCTGAATACTGGCCTGATCATGCTTAAATATTTTTCCCACCCAGTTGATTCACTTTTGGGATCAACTCTGCATCATAATCAATGCTAGAGTTAGGATTAAAGGTATGGGCTATTACTATTTGGTTGTTAGGCCTTGAACTCACAGAAATACAGAAAAATCTCTGTCTCCTGAGTGATGGGATTAAAGGCATGGATTACTACACTCAGACTTTCATGGCTTGACTGTGAAGATTCTGTTCTCTGATATTCCAAGCTGATTTTAATAAATATACAATATATCACCACATATCCCCTTTGGTGTCAAGATAAAAAAGGTTATAACTAACATAAAAACATTATATACAATAGGCACAATAATTATATCCTGTATATGTATATAAGTAATGATCACATTAGTAATGTCCAATCCATTAACAATTGACAAATTCAAAGAAAATATTTCAGACCACATGAACTCAAGCCCTGAACAGCCACTCCACTGTTGCTGCTGTATGAAGCACTGCCTGTCCAGAACACAGCTGGAAAATTAGCAGTAGGGGAAGAGTTGTGTCTGGTCCTGGGCATGCACCTCAGAGGTGGGAGAATAAGCTTCAATGGGGAGCACAATCTGCACAGACCATGACTGGCATAATAGCAGCTAGGAAGCATAGAATTTCCTAAAAGCACAGGTGAGAGGTCAGAGGTCAGAAGGTGACTTCCCCCACCTGAACCTGGGCCCTGAACTGTCACTCTGCTGGAGCACTGAGCATTGCCTTCCCATAACAGAGCTGTGAAGTTAGCAGCAGGGGACCAGCTGAGTCCCTTGATCCTGGGAACATGCCTCAGAGGTAGGAGACTGAGATTTGGAGGGGAACACAGTCTGCATAGACCACAACTGGAATAATAGTAGCAGAGAAGCAGAGGAGTTTCTAAAAGCACAGCTAAGAGGTCAGAGGTCAGAGGTCAGAAGGTGACTTCTGATACCTAAACCCAGGCCTTGTGATGGCTTCTCAGCTTCAGTGCAGAGCACAGCCCACCCAGTACACAGCTGGTATAATAGCAGAGGGGAACAACCAAGTCCATGGGCACACAGATGAGAGGTGAGAGGTCAAGAGGTGAAGACTGGTATCATAAAATTGAAACCTCACAAGAACAGCTGACCCTCTGAACATATAGCTGATTAAGAGCCCTCAGACCAACAACTCACTAAGAGCTGACTGAGAACTGACCAAAGGTGAACAGGGGAAACAATGGGTAGATGCCAGTGTAAGAATACATACAACAATGCAAAGTCAACAAGACACCACAAGAAGAAGCAAGTAGTACTATAGCTTCAAGGCCTGCACATAACAACAAAGAGAAAACAGAAGGAATTAACTTTTAAACCAATTTTATGAAATTAATAGAAGCCTTAAAAGAGGATATAAAAAACTCCCAAAAAATTAGAAGAGATGAACAAAGCCCTGAAAGAAAATAAAGAAAACAAACAGGTGAAAGAAATTTACCAAGAATTAAAAACTGAAATAGAAGCAATAAAGAAGGCACAAACCAAGACAAAACTAGAAATAGAAAACCTGAAAAAATGACCAGGAACTACAGATTCAAGCATAACCAACAGAATCCAAGAGATGGAAGAGAGAATTTCTGGAGTGTAAGATTCAATAGTGGTAATAGAAATATCAGATAAAGAAAACACTAAAACCAAAAAAGTCATAACACAAAATGTTCAGGAAATTTGAGACACCATGAAAAGACCAAACCCGAGAATCATTGGAATTGAAGAAAGAGAATATCAGCTCAAAGGCACAGAAAATATATTCAACAAAATCATAGAGGAAAACTTCCCCAACCTAAAGAAGGAAATGCCTATAAAAATACAAGAATCCTACAAAACACCAAATAGACTACACCCACCAAAAAAGTTGCCTTGCCACAAAATAATCAAGCCTCTAAACCTACAGAACAAAGAAAAAATACTAAGACCTGCAAAGGACAAAAGGTCAAATCACCTTTAAAGGAAGACTCATCAAAATAACACCCGACTATTCAATGGAAACAATGAAAGCACGAAGGTCCCGGTCAGACATCATACAGACACTAAAAGTACATGGATGCCAACCTAGATTACTGTACCCAGCAAAACTATCAATCAATATAGATGGAGTAAACAAGATATTTCATGACATAACCAGATTTGAACAATACCTAACCACAAATCCTCACCTACAAAAAGCCCTAGAGGGAACTCCAACCTAAGGAAAACAGAAACGCCCATGTAAACACAGACAATTGATAAGGCCACAGAAGAACTCCTACAGAAATAAAGAAAATACAAGCTACTACCAAAAAATGATGGGAAATATTGATCATTGGTCATTATTATCTTTTAATGTCAATGGACTCAATTCACCTATGAAAAGACACACCCTAATACAATGGATACAAAAACAGAAACCATCCTTCTGTAGAATAAAAGAAACTCAACAGACACAGGATCAGAGTAAAAAGTAGGGAAAAGACTTTTCAATTTAATGGCCCTGAGAAAAAAGCTGCTGTAGCCATTCTAATATCTGACAAAATAGACTTTAAACTAAAATGAATAAAAAGAGACCAGGAAGATCACTACATATTCATTTCAGAAAAAAATTCACCAATATGAAATCACAATCCTGAATAACTCTGTCCCCAAAACAAGGGCACATACATATATAAAAGAAAGACTTCTAAAGCTTAAATCCCATATCAAACCTGACACACAAATAGTGGGAGACTTTAATACCTCACTTTCTCCCTTGGATTGGTCAACCAGACAGAAACTCAACAGAGAAATAAGGGATCTAGCAAAAGTTATGACTCAAATGATCTTAGTAGATATATACTGAACCATCCAACCAAACAAAAAAGAATATACATATTTCTCAGTACCCCATGGAACTTTCTCTAAAATTGACCACATACTTGGTAATAAAGCAAATATCAACACGTACAAAAAATATGTATAACTCCTTGAACCATTTCAGATCACCATAATCCAAAGTTAGAGTTCAACAACATCAAGAATCACAGAAAGCCTACCAACTCATTGAAACTAAACATCATTCAACTGAACCACCTCTGGATTAAAGAAGAAATTAAGAAAGAAATCAAAGACATCCTAGAATTTAATGAAGATGAATCCATGACATACCCAAAATTATGGGATACAATGAAATCAGTCTTAAGGGGAAAACTCATAGCACTGGATGTCTATATGAAAAGACTAGAAAAATCCCAGACAAGAAAACTATTAACCCAGCTGAGGGTCCTAGAACAATTAAAAGCAAACTCACCTAGAAGGAATAGATGGCAGGAAATAATCAAAGTTAGAGCTGAACTCAAAACAATTGTAACAAAAAGAATAATACAGAAAATCAATGAATCAAAGAGTTGGTTCTTTGAGAAAATTAACAAGATAGATAAATCCTTACCCCAAATCACCAAAAAGCAGAGAGAGAGTATCCAAATAAACAAAATCAGAAATGAAAAGGGGGACATAAACACAGACCCCCAAGAAATCCAGAGAATTATCAGGTCATACTTTGAAAATCTATACTCCACAAAAATGGAGAACCTAGAAGAAATAGACAGATTTCTGGACAGGTATCATTTACCAAAATTAGATCATGATCAGATTAAATACCTAAACAGACCTATAACACCAAAAGGAATTGAAGCATCATTAAAAGTGTCCCAAGTAAAAAAAGCCCAGGCCCAGATGGTTTCAGTGTAGAGTTCTACCAGACATTCAAAGAAGAGCTAATTCCAATACTCCTAAAAATGTTCCATATAGTAGAAACCGAAGGAATGCTGCAAACGTTTTTTATGAAGCCCCAATAACCCTAATATCCAAGCCACTCAAAGACACAACAAAGAAAGAGAATTACAAACCAGTTTCCCTCATGAACATTGATGAAAAAATTCTCAACAAAATTCTAGCAAACTGAATCCAACAACATGTTTAAAAAAGGTACTGACCATGATCAGGTAGACTTCATTCCAGAAATGCAATACAGAAAAATACAAAAAACTGTAAATTTCATCCATCATATAAACCAATTAAAGGGGAAAAATACATGATCATTTCCTTATATGCTGACAAAGCATTTGACAAAATTCAACATGTCTTCATGATAAAAGTCTGAGAGAGATCAGGAATACAGGGAAAATACATAAATATAATAAAGATGATTTTAAAAAAAGCCAACATCAAACTAAATGGAGAAAAACTCAAAGTAATTCCACTAAAATCATCTGTCAGAATGGCTAAGACTGAAAACATAAATGACAGCCTATGCTGGAGAGGATGCAGAGCAAGGGAAACACTCCTCCATTGTTGGTGGGAGTGTAAGCTTGTTCAGGCACTCTGGAATGCAGTATGGCAGTTTCTCAGAAAACTGGGAATCAATCTCCACAAGGATACAGCAATACCACTTCTGGGAATATACCTTAAAGAAGCACATTCGCCTTCCAAAGGCATTAGCTCAACTATGTTCATAGCAGCATTATTCATAATAGCAAGAACCTGGAAGCAACCTAGATGCCCCTCAACTGAAGAATGGATTAACAAGCTGTGATACATCTACACAATGAAGTACTACTCAGCACTAAGAAAAAATGATATCCTAAATTTTGCAGACAAATGGATGGATATGGAGAATATCCTTCTGAGCAAAGTATCACAATCCCAGAAAGAGATGCAGGAGATGTACCCACTCATTAGTGAACTTAAAAAAAAAAAAAAACAAAAACAAAAAGAAATAGATGTCATTGAACACAAGAACTCATAGCTAAATGACACAATGCCTCACTTCAGCACTGATGTCCTCTGGCAGGGTTGTGTGTGAGGAAAGACTTGTTTTCTTTAAGGGTCTGGCCACAGGGAGTTTAATTATGCTCCAGTAAGTAAATGAGCAGCATGAATGGATTTTTTTTTAAATGGAGAGCTTATAAGAGTGGGCATGATTCTGAGAGGTCTAATATCTGAGTTTGATGGGGTTCATGATGTAAAAATTTTAATTTTATATTTATATATATATAAAGAAATACTATTATCTATATCATGGCTTCACTGGCTTTGTAACTTTTAAAGGCTTTGCTTTTTTTTAAGTTTTATGGAATTACATGATATGTACTTGTCTTAGTTTTTTAAGTTGTATTGGAATTCTATTTTAAGTCCTTATTTTCTTGTGTTTGTTTCTGTTATTGTTGTTTTTTATTTTCAGTATGGAGTATTTTATTAGTATTTCAAGCAGGTTACAAAATACACATTTGTTAAAATCATTCATTGAATTTAGGCTTAATTTTGCTATCTAAAAAACACCAGTTTTTTCAGATTCTTCAATTTATTGAAACAAATTTATAATGTACATCCTTATGATTTTCTGGAATTTCATTCACATCTGTTATAATGTTTGCCTTTTAATTTCTAGTTTTATTGAAGTAGGTCTTCCCTTTTTATTTAATTTGTTTAATAATTTGTCAATTGTGTTTAATCCTTTAAAAATAAATAAATTTATGGTAATGGAGTTTGGTTATAGAAGGAACAAGTGGGACAACTTTTTACAACTTCTTTGTCATGTTGTCAAGTGATGGAGAAATCTTTTTTAAAACCTTTGCTATTGATATTTTTAATGAAACTCTGAGTCCTCTAGTACATTTTCTATTAATAATTTATCAATTTCATCAATACTTTGTGCTAGAGGGGCTGGCAAATCCATATGGAATTGGATGTGTGTCATACAGAAGTGATACTTCCTATTATTGATTATTTCTTTTAACAGAATAATGAAGGTAGTTCTGACTCATCATTAATAAAAATCAGCCATTTGAATGTGAAAAAGAATTCTGCAAACTATAATCAGTTACTAAATTAAGAGGTTCTGTAAAATCCATTAATACCATCATAGTAGCATATAATTCTGACTTTTGAACAGAATTATAAGGGCTTCAAGCCACTTTGCTTACATTTTCTGATTGGTAAGCTGTTTTTTTCTGATTTATTTGCATCAGTATAAAATGTAGGGGCTCCAGAAATTGATGTATCACATTCAACATGAGAAAAAAACCAGTTGACTCCTTTTATAAATTCAGTTCTTTTTCTTTGAAAATATTATTAATCTCCCAAAAATTTACTGCAAGCTCTTTGCCAGTGTTCACTTTCTGCCCATAACTGGTCAATTTATTCATTAGTTAAAAGAACAAGAATTTCTGCTGGGTTTATTCTTGTCAATTGATAAAGTCTTAATTTTCTTTTAAAAATCAAATCAGAAATCCTTTCCACATATGTCTTTAACTCTTACTCAGTTTATGTGGTAGAAATATTCATTCCAATATAGTATTTTCTCTTTGCATTAAAATCCCTGTAGAATGCTTAGAGGGTAAAATAACAGAATACTATTAAGATCTAGATGCATATGATCCACATGTGCATCCTGCAATTTCTTTATTAAAGCCAATTTTCTCTCAGCTTCATCTGACAATTCTCTTGGACTATTTAAGTCCTTGTCACCATTTAATGTTGTGAAAAAATTGTCAGGTTAATCATTTTTATCCCAATAGTGGTCCATAAATTGGAAATGTCTCCTAACAATTTTTGGAAATTATTAAAAATCTGAAATCAATCTCTTCTGATTTACACCTTTTGGGGTCTCTTCTTTGTTGACCTATTTTGGATCCTAAATAATTAATAAAATGTCCTTGTATTTTAGGAGCAATTTTTAATCCCCAGGCAGGTAAAATTTGTTTCACTTCTTTAAACATTCTTTCTAATGTTTCTATATTTGAGTCAGCCAAGATATCATCCATATAATTGTAAATGTTAGACTGCAGGAATTGGTTACATATTATTTCCAATTACTGTTGTACAAAATATTGGCATAGAGTAGGGTTATTTAACATATCCTGTAGGAGAACCCTCCATTGATATCTCTTTGCAGGCCAAGTATTATAAGTGGGCACTGTGACGGCAATTTTTTCTTTGTCTTGTTTTTGTAGAAGTATTATAAAGAAACAGTCGTCTACTTCAATAACTATAATATACCATTCTTTAGTTAACAAGGAAAGCAAAGGAATTTCAGATTGCGGATAGCCCATTGGCTGAGTCACCTTGTTTACTGCTCTTAAATCTGTTACCATTTTCTATTTTCCAGATTTTTTGATAACAAATACAGGAGAATTCTAAGTGTCAATTGAATTTTAAATATGCTGAGAATTTAACTGCGCCTGCACCAGCTGTTCTAAGGTCTGAAATTTCTCTTTTGTTAAAGGCCATTGCTGAACCCATATAAGCTCTGTTAAACATTTTAATGGTAACCCTGTGGGTGCATTTGAAATATCAGCAGGTTTTGTGCCTTGTTATTGTACAACTCAAAAGGTTGGTGACTTTCTCAAAATAGCTTCTAATGTTTTTCCCAGAAACATATGTTAATTTATGGTTTGTTTCCTAGAGTGTATGAATGTTAATCTGAGTATTCCATTGTTGCAGTATGTCTCATTTTCATATATTCATAGCAATGTTAGTCACATATGACTTTAATTTTCCTCTCTGTCCTTCTGGCCCTCTCATTTAAGCTATCTTGCACTCTGTTTCACCTGGAATAATGCTACAATTGCCAAAAACTGAACACTTAACTCCTGAAGAGACCAATTTGAATGCCAAGATTCTGGAGAAATTATTGTTACATGTGACCCTGTGTCCACCAAACCTTCAATTACAACATCATTTATTTGTATTTTTAACTTTGGCCTCTGTTCATTTATAGAAGCTTGTCAAAATATTTGCTTTATTGTTTTTCCTGATTTTTTGCTTTATTTCTATAGCTTTTGATTGTACAGAGCATTAATTTTTTTAAGAATAGGCTTTAGTTTCTTTAATTGTTCTGAGAAGGTATTTTCTCTATAATGACAGACTAAGACTGTACTGACTAACATAGGGGGTTGAAATCCCCCTCAGAGCATTTCCTGAAGGCAAAACTTTACCTTGTCTGTCCCCTGTTGAACTCACTCATTAGTCCAATGCCTCACTTTGCTATACCTTCTGCATACTCTAGAAGGAAGGGTAATTCTCTTGAGATTATTCCTAACAAAGACATTGTTTCTAGAAATGCCTTGTTTACAGTCTTTTTTAATGTGACCTTGCCACCCACAATAATAACATTTAATATTTTGATTTTTACCTTAACCCTCTAGAAATAACTTCTCCTACCCAGTTATCATCACAGTTATAAGGTTCTAAATTAATTGTATTATGAATCCAATCACCCAAGGGTTTTAATTTTGCTTTTAATGGCCTAACTATTTTTGTACATTGTGAGTTACCATTTTCAAAACCCAAAGATTTATTATTTATCCAGCTTCTGAATCTGGTATCATTCTGTTTACTAATGTAGTTAATCCCTGCAAAAAAAAAAAGTCTATAAAAGTTTCTTTGGGGCCTTGAATTACTTTTATAAAGGATTCAGTTTTTTTTTTCCTATTTCTTCAATTCTATCCCATGCATTCAAGGCTTCCATTTGGCATAAATCTAGGGTGTGCTCATCATATAGCGATTGCTTTTCTACATCAGCATAATCTACTTCCCCAAGACATTGGTCTTGGGAAATTTATATGCCTCTATTTCTGCTTATTTGTTCTATTATTTTAGCCTCACCCTTCAACCATGTCTCCACTGTAAAAGCCAACTGGCCTCTATAACAGCATTAACCATATCTGACCAGTCTTCAGGAATAATTTGGCTACATGTTGACCAGGAGTTTAATATTTGTTTTACAAATGGTGACTGCATATTATGAGAGACAATTGCTTCCTTGGCTCTCCTTAATTCTAACATTTTGTACTAAACCTCAACTAACTTCTAAACAATTTTTGTTATTTTACAATTTCTTTAAAGTTACTGGATATACTCATATTGGCTGTTTGAAAGCCTTAGGATGTTTTTTGTAATATTATAAGACATTGTTGAGATTGGTTCTTTAAACTCCTCTGTCTGGGTCTGAATATCTTTGTGTTCATTCTTAACAGGCTATTCTAAGACTTTCTTCTTGACATTCACATTATCTGACTTTTAAAATGATAAACAGAAATAATCAACTAAATAATACTTATGATAAAAATTATGATGATAATCACATCAACATTATTTATTTTCTCCTTTACTGGTTCCAGTTTCAAATCTTCTAGAGTAATATCAAAGAAAGACCAACCAACTTTCATTATGCTACTCTTTTCCATCTTTACTGTGGAAAAAGTTCTTTTTCTGCCTTAAACAAATTCCCCCTTTGAAGAAAACCCAACTTACTCACCAAATTTGTCAGTGATAATTCAGGGGACTATAAAGTGGGGCAGCTAGCTAGTGTGATAGCAACCAAAGGAGGGGGTCCAAATAGAGAACAAAAACACAACCTACTAGGAGAGATAGGCCACTGTCTGAAAAACTTACCCAGATGAAAGTAGCAAAGAAACTAGTGTGGCCATTTCTGTCTAAGTCTGGAGGCTAACTCTGAACAGAAAGCCTAGCCAGCTGGTCATTACTTCAGCCATGTGTATCTTTGGCTGGCAAGTGACTTTATTGTGAATTCATGCCCCAAAAGTTGAATGCCAAATATTGCATTAATTCTAGTTGGTATATAATGAAAACTCAGAGCCAGATATTGGAAAAAAGCTAGATTATCAGAGAAAGTAAACAGACCATGGTCAATTTTTACCCAGCCAACTTCTCAGGCTGAATAGTGTAAATGTTATCTTCAAGAGTCCTCCAACTGGCTGGTCATTCCTATAGAATACCTGAATTTCTGCCTTCTCCTGCCTTAAATACCTTCTTTGACTGGTTGTTTCACTTTCAGTTCAATACTGCATCACAATCCTAGAGTTATAATTAAAAGTGTTAGCTACTACTATTCAGTTGTTAGGCCTTGAACTCACAGAAATACAGAAATATCTCAGTCTCCTGAGTGATGGAATTAAAGGTGTGAGTCACCACTCTCTGATCTTCATGGCTTGAGTGTGGGTGATTCTGTTTTCTGATATTCCAGCCTGATTTTATTAAATATACAATATATCACCACAGGGGAGTGTGAAAAAATGGGTACTGTCCAATGGATTTTTGGATTACCAGAGGATCCCCTTAGTGACCAGGCTGAGGAGTACTCTGCCTGGAGTTTAAAAGGGCTAGTGTCTCAGCAGGCTTTACCCAATGAAATACCTTATTGCATCTGTGGAATCCAGTCCTAGGTTTTTCTCAGGAGCAGTCATGCCACAGATGACTTGGTATGACACATCCCCAGAAAGTTCAATCTATCTAAGGACTCTTGAGGGTATCATTAGTACTCTGCCTATCTGCACAGAGAGCATCCAAGGAAGTTGTAAAAGCAGGGATGAGACTGGTGCTGGTGTAAAAATCTTTGTTGTACAGTACCCGTTTGTGAATGTCCCCATTACAGACCATTGTGACGGCATTGTAGGTTGGGACATTAAGCCCTTCCCAAATCAATTCTTTGATTAACATTTTCTCTGGAAGGGCCTGTGTCTATTCTGTGTCATACTATCTCATTAACACTGGCCAGAAAAATCAGTGAAGAACTCTCATGGGTTGTGAACGAGGTTGCAGAAATGAGCTGAAGGGTCCCATGGAGTACATGCTTTAAGAGCCTTGAAGGCAGATCAGAAACCTGTTGGTAGTAAGCTTGATAGTCAATTTATGCCTGTTGAACAGGGTGGATATATTCCTCACACCCTGTGAGCACATAGGTCACCAGGACTTTAAGTAAAATATTTATTCAGATCTGGATTCTGCCTAATTGTCATAGGCCAATTTCAAATTTTAAAAGATGGCCAGCAGACAGTCCTATGGTCCCACTGACCCAATAATGCTTAGTTCAGTCTCCACTCCTGGCAAATCCAGTTTTGTCCCCCCTCCCTCAAGAGTGAGTCAGGTCTGCTGCCTGCCCAGGGAGGGGATGGGAAGTTGTGGAGAAGAAAAAATGACCTGATGTGGCGGGAGGGGGAAGGGACCTTGAATAAGGATATACAGGGATGGAAAAAAAATTCAGAGGGAAAGCTGAACACAAAGTAAATATATGTATAGTAATCTTATTTGCATTATCACCCTTGATAATTCATTCTTATGATTTTTATTTTCTTTATAGTTATTGTTAACTTATCAGCATTTTAAATTCATTTTACTGTTTTTCTTGATAAATACAAAATAAATAAAGAAGAAGGAAAAAAAGATGACCAGCTCTAGCACAGCTGTGAGCAAACTATTTGAATCAAGTAAGTCTGTAGTTGCATTGTCCACTCTGCAAAGTAAGGTGAATATGAACCTGACTCTTTCACTGCCTTACATATGAGAGAGAATTCATACATGGGTGTGGGGATCCAGAGCTGGACAACAGCATTTGGACCCAAATTGATTGGAAAGGTTTCTCTAGGGTACAAACTGACAGTGGCATGGGCTGTGAGGGTTGTGAGATGCTTAGTGCCTTAGGGAAGTAGCCACCTCCTGAGACAGGCAGGTACCAGTGTATATCACCCCAAGAATACAAAGGAAGAGGCATAGCATCCACTGGGGGTGGAGCAGAGGGGGCTACAGCATATGGGATCTTAATGACAGCTGTGTTATCCTTGACAGAGTTGGTGGTAGCCAAAGTATCTGCCTTCTTATCATCAGAGGCTATAGAAAGTTCAGACATGGAAGGAGCAGAGTGGCTAAAAAGATTACCAACTTTTTAGAGAGACAGCCAACAAACAGTAGTCAGAGAGAAGATGGGTAGAAAATTGTCAAAACTTTATGTTTTGTGCTTAGCGGGGAACTTCCATTGTCTTTTAGATCATGGTGATATACCCACATGGTGTCTACAGACAAGGGACTGAGCCTTGGTTTTCCTGGAGGGACCATCTCTTATGTGGAGGTGTGGGTGAACCAAAAATAATGTGCCTTCCTAACTCAATGGACAGATAAACCTGACAGACAATGAGAGAGAGAGGCAGGGAAGCAGGAAAGGAAGGAAGGAAGGAAGGAAGGAAGGAAGGAAGGAAGGAAAGAAAAAAGAAAAATAGAAAGAAAGAAGTTGGGTTCTAATGTCTATCTGCTGAAGGGACCAAAAGCACACAACATTGAGGGGCCTTCTCACTGAAATATACCATCTTGGTGGTGCTGTCCAGCACCACAAGTGAAGAGATGGATATGATCAGAACCCTGTTCAGGATGCCAGATGTTGTTGAGTCCTATCAGTTCTCTCAGGGGAGGGGTTAAGAAGACATGTGAATCAACTACACAGATGCTGGGAGTCAGGTGAAAAACAGACTCATTTATTTAGCAATGGGAAGAGGCTTATGTATGCCCTCCTCCCAGCACTCAGGCTATCCCTCTTTGGCTGGGCACACTCTGATGACATTGTGTGGCTGTCCTTCTTTGGCTAGACAAAATCAGGAGTTCTGACAGCTTCTTTTTCTAGGCAGACTCTGCATGATCAAGAACTCTGGACAATGCCTTTTGCTAGGCCCTCAGGCAGACTCCATGTTGCCTCATAAGGAAGTGCATTAGGTGCTTGCCTTGGCAACTGGTTTAAGCCAATGTTTCTCAACTCTATGAACCTGTCTTACTACAGCTAAAGGCCTTCCTCTGTTCTATTAATGAGGGAACTGACACTTGGTTTGCTTAAGTCATTTGTTTAAAGTCACACAGATAAGCTTAGTACACTCCAAATTTAAGCTGATTCTAAAGCCTTATGCTTTGTACTAATCTTGCCTCTCACATACCAATTTACCTAATGCTTGGTTTTCATGCAAAGTGCCTGGTCATTTCAAACCACCAGTAGTGTCCTTTTCAATAGTCATGTTTTGGATAACTTTGTTCCACCTTGGTCCTATTCACACAACTTTTCTTCAGATTTTATCAGTTTGAAATAGGATCAAAAGAGCAGAGGTGGATGTAAAGTTCATTGAACAAAATCTGTTGACATTGCTTTGTAGGCAAAAACAATAAATGATTCTATGATGTCTTTCAGAAATCTAATGTCCAGAAATATGTTATTTTCTGCAGACTGTAGTTTTCTGAGAATTTCCTGTGTTTTCCAGAGCATATCAGCTAAGCTGTATGAGCCAAAACCTCCTAGGGATTTTTCATCACTTGTTTATTGTGCCTGGATCTACTTGAATGAGTTTATTATAAATAGGGTGGAGTGATGAGATTTTCTCCTGAATTGAAACTTATATTTGTTTTAAATATTGTTTTAAGATTCAGAATAACTATAAATGGCATTTAGAATTATTGCACTGTTAGTATGTAAAAGGTGCAGAATTTTAAAAGGACTCTAACCTGACTTAATATAATTTTGAAACTAAATTACAATCAGACATGTTTGGTGGAAGGGTATAACAAACAGTTGTTTGTTTCTTTTCTCCTCTATAATTCCTAAGCCCATCCCATCACACACACAATTCCTCTTGAAAAGTTGAGAAAATAAGATAGAATTGTAAATGTTCCAAGAGCACAGTGCTAATGGTATTACCTAGCCTCTACTTTCCTCTAGGACCCTTCACTTATACATTACAAGTCTCAATCTCATCCATGTAATTTGTCTCCTTATATATTCTAGCTGTCCTTTCAAGTTGAATTATAAAAGCATATCTAATCTAAGGCTGATACCAGTGGTGGACTGGGCCTATTAAGCATAAAATATATAAAATCATATTGAATTTCATCTTTGTCATTCTTTCTTATGTAGCCTTAAGCTTTCAGTGACAACCTCTCATAACATCATTGTTCACACCCTAAAAGACTGATGATTGATAATTAGTTAAATTCTCTGAAAGATTCATTTTGTGACAATGAATCCACACTAAAGATTGTTTAACCCGAAGGGGCTTCCTGAAGCTTCTCAAGGCAAATCAACATAGATATTGATCTAGTCTACTGATGGACTGCATAAACAAGGACACTATTGCTTTGTCACCATCCTCAAATCTGACAGTTTCTTAGTCTGTAGCCAAGCCTAGACCAAATCTTAGGATCCTTTTGCCTCATCTTTCTAAATTCTTGTTTACAAGCATAAGAAAACATACTCAACTATATCACCTTTTAATGAAAAATTTAATCACACTCATTACCTTATCTGACTTATATAATGAAATGTTCTGTTTCCCATTAGACTTATTTCACCACAAATTCCTACTTACTTTGTAGGGCCAACTTTAAATGTTATCCATTTCATGAAGCCTCCAAGACTCAGCAGACCGAGTTAAAGGCTGTACTGTCAATACTCCTAGGGCTCTTTATGATATTACAATATGTTTTAGTCATTGAACAAGATGCCCCAGCTAAAAAGTAGCTTTACAAATATCAGAACTATGTCTTCTTCATTTGATCATCAGTGTTCAATTTACTACAGTGAGGGCTTCAGTATAGATGTATTAGGATTTTTTTCCTTTGTGTTGACTTTTTTCCAATAAAAATAGCATAAAATATCCTCTGGCAATAGTTTAGTTTAAAAAAAGCATCACAGTGCCCACAAAATACATAGTAATTAGTTTGATTGCTGACTCTAATACTTTATAAATAAATCACATGAGATCCATCTTACAGAATATCTACTTCCTTACTTGCCTAGGATTTCTTCTAAGAGCCACATGGTTAAGTATGGTTTTTAGAACATGATGACACTATAGTCAAAAAACTAAGAAAAATGCATAAGAAATATTTTAAAGAGACAAAAATAAATAGCAAAATAAAAAGACCAAATATAATTGAAAACCTTCATTTAGTGATTCTAACCATAATGACTCATAGTACAACTTCCATACTTTTATGATATATTAAGCAATAGACTCTGGTTATATATTTGAATGAAAACAGACTCTCTCCTACTATGGGATTATATTCTGGTATGTTGTAAATATTTGTCCCTACTACTGGTTTAATAAAATACTGATGAGCCAGAGGCAGACAGGAAGTTTGGGTGGGGCTACCCGACTAAGAAAACTCTGGGAAGAGGAAGAGTCAGGGAGAGACACCAGCAGACATGACATGCCAGCAGATACAAAGGAAAGAAGTTGGAATGCTGCTCTGAGAAATGGTACCAAGTCTCATGGCAAAACAAGGTAAGACTCATGGGTTAGTTTAAGAGTTAACAGTTAGTAAGTTATATGCCTGAGCCATAGGTCAATCGGCATGTAATTAATATAAGACTTTGTGTGATTATTTGGAGTTAAGTGACGGTGAGGCTGAAAGCATGTCTGAACCTCAGGGTTAGGCTGGAAAGTCCAGGCCAGAAACTTCATATTATGCAATCTAACCTGCAATGCATAGCTCAAGTTTTGTTAGTGATAAGATTTTGGTAATAAAGATCATTTTTTCCACTAACTTTACAGGCTCAAACTTGACTAGGATTTCTCAACTTTGATGGTGGTAGCAATTTCAATAGATATATACTACATAAAATTAAGCTGCAATTTGTCCAACCTTCCACCTCATATACATATCATATTTACAATTTTATTTTGGTTCTAAGCAAGACAGATTGAAGGACCTTACCAATTTTCTGGTCTATACTTTGAAGAGGAAAGATGCTGACCATACTCTAGGAACTTGGGTAAATAATCAGCCCACTACTACATTTCAAGAGAGATATTAGAGAGTTTCAATATGACTGTCATTTAGACTACTGGCAGAGAACGATAAATGAAACATACGTTCCTATTATCTGCTCACCTTTCAAAGTGATGAATTGCCTGAATGGAAAGGGATATTGCTCCTGGGCTTCAGAGAATTATAGAGATCTCTTCATGAATGTTAATATCAAATGGTAGGATAAAAATGCCATAGAAGAGGCAAGAACTATTTGTAAGTCTTTCTCCCTTTATTTTGTGTTCTACAAATAAGCAGTCTTTTGCTTTCTGTCATTTTTCAGATTTTTAGAAAGTAATAAAATCATCATTCCTTCACTAATGGCAGCATTGGCCATAATTTCAGGCTGAAAAGTGAGATTTGAGCTTCAAATGGTGTTCTGAGGTGTCTGAACATTAGCACTCTACTACCTCTTAATGTTGATAACAATCTGTCAGTAAAAGGTTACTTTATCTGTAAGCTTTTGTAGAGGGAGCCTATTATCATTAATACTAATAACAGGACTCTAATTGCCTGAAATGCTCTGGCAACCGAGGTGCTTCCAGAAAGCAATTAAAGACTTACTAAAGACTTACTGAAACCTCTCTTTACAAGTTGCTGCAGTTCAAAAGCTGAAAAGTTTTTAACCTTAATGAATATGTTACTATTCATCAACAAAAGGTTAGAAAAAATGCCTTGTAATCCTCATAGCAAAGGGGACTGTTCTTCAGATGAAGATGGGGTGGTATAATATATGAATAATTAGCTTTAATGGATCTGACCCAGGACTAGTCTCTGAATGTTGTTTCATTAGCTAAATCCCTTACTGCCAATTTGTTTCCTGGCTACTGGCCTCTGTATCTTCTAAGTTATGGCCAAAGCACTTCCCAGAATTTTGTTTCATTTAGCCAGGGTTTATAATAGAAGGGAAACATAATGGTGTTTTGTGAACAAAACTTAAAACACAACCTTTTAGAGAAAAATAAAGTGTGGTATTTGGGAGCCACATTTTATCTATTTGTGGTGCTAGAGAAGTGACTGTACAAATGCTCTGAGCCATGGAGTCATATTTCTCCCTAAAAGAGACATTTAAAGGAAGACATGGGGTGATTTTATAACATATTTTTTTTACAACATACCCTTGATTTCTGCTCAGCCATAGTTTTCCTCAACTGAGATGAGTGACTATGTTTTTCTAGTCATCAAGGCACATTTTACTACATACATGAAACTCTGCTGATATCATTAAGACTATAGACCAGGTCAGCCACCTCACTCACCTTGCTGATCTAGGACTGCTTAGAGTCTGAGTCAAGAGTTCCAAACAACTGGACAACATTGGAGAAAGAAGTCTTTGAAATGCTAAGCCCAAATGGGAATGTTGATATCATACCTTTAACTTCAAGGAATCTAATGGAAGATGAGGGAGAAAAAAACTGTAAGAGCTAGATGTAATGGATGGTTCAAAAACAACCAGTTTGGGGGACACATTATGGCAGACACACATGTGAACTCACAGAAACTATGACAGCAAGCATAAGACCTGCACAAACTCAAAACAGACAGAATCTCAGCATGGAGATTTGAAAATAGGTATTAAGTCTCACCTCTAGTAATGAAGCTATTCATAATTGATAGCTACTGGGAGAGAAAAAAATCAGTTTTCTCCAATGGAATGACACTGGTTATATCAATCACAATCCAGGTCAGTCCTATGATCAGGTCCCATGGTTCAAGTTGGCCAACACAAATTAGACCCCATATCTTTGTTTGCTTATTTGTTTTCGGAAAGAAAAAAGATATAAAATTGTATGGGCAGGGATATAGTGGAGGACCTAGGAGGAGTTGGGGGAGGGAAGAGAATATGACAAAAATATACTGTATGAAACTCTCAAAGAACAAACATTGTTTTTTTAAGGAGCAGTAGACCAAAATTGCACAAAAACATATTTTTAAGAAAATAATTCTGAATAATTTCAATATAACTTGATTTATAAGACAAATATAAATATTCTAAGTGAATATAGAAAAAAATCTTGCCCCTAAAAGAATGCTATTTATTTGCTATGAGCTAAAATTCCCAAGACCTTTTTTTTTTTACACACAAGTCAGTCTAAGAACAATCTGTTATGCAGTCATTTGAAATCCCTGCTCTGGGAGCATCAGGGGTGCCTACAACAGCTGATCTGGAAGAATGCTCAAGAAGAGAAAAATAAAAACAATAGGAGAACATTCCCAGCTGGATTATCAACTTCAGACTCCTTCTTGTGCAAGATCACATTGTGCCTTTGTAAATGTTTCACATTTCAGATTTTACCTCTGAGACTGTACAGGAGATGCCACTTTCATTATTTTAAACAGTCAATTTTTTGACTTTCCAGACAGAAAGAGCCAAGCCAATGTGATACATCAGTTCCTTCTGTGTTGTCTTTTGAGAAGTCAGAGGTACAGAATTCTGAGTTATATAACTTTCAAACAAATGTTTTATATATGTATATATATATACATATATATATGCCAGGACTCTAATTCATACTGACAGATAAGCCACTACTTTGATGACCATTCACACTGGCTGTCTACAGGAATTGGGAACTGATGTTTCCATGATGGAAGATCTAATTCACAAGAACAGCTCATGGCATTAAAAATGAAAAATACCAGTCAATTGAATCAACTTAAATTAAGCTTTAGTAAATGTTCAGACTTAGATAAATCATCTGTTGGAGGTGAATAAAGATTCTATAATATATGATGACTGAATTTGAGTTGTTTATCTTATTGCATGTACCAAGTGAACTAGCACTCATTTTAAGGACTTCACAGTCTTTAGTATCTATACTGTGACTTGAATACATAAGTTTTACAGCAGTTATTTGTTGGCTATTAAATATTACATCATATTTCTGTGAATATTGGGAATATTTTTGTTATTTTTCATATGGTCTCATTGTGGTGTTTTGATAGGAACTTGCCCCCAAAGAAAGTGGCACTATTAGGAGGTGTGGCCTTGTTGGAGGAAGTGTACTACTGTGGGGGTGAGCTTTGAGGTCTCATAAATGCTCAAGCCACAACCAGTGAGATAGAGCACTTCCAGTTGTCTGTGAGACTGGATTTAAGAACTTTCAGTTTCTTCTCATTTTCATGAAAGGGAATGCTGAAATATGTTAATATAGATAGAGCAATTAAGGACTTAATGCTTTTTCACAAGCATTTATTTAGTTGTGTACTTATATATGTGCTCACATGCATGATTGTCATCCTGTGCCTTTGAAGGTCAGGAGACACACTGCCTAGGTTGGTTCTCAGCTTCCTCCCCATGGCTTCCCAGGACTTAACTCAGATCTTTACCTTTGACAGTAAGGTTTCTTATATGTAGAACCATCCAATCAGCCTATGCTCAGTACTTTTATAATATTTTAAATAGGTGAATATGTAAAATAGAATTAAAGTATTTTATGGCATACAATCTAGTACAGGTTTTATAGTAAGATAGATACTGTTTTTATTTGTATCTGATATTAAATCATTTCAATGTGGATTTTATATACCACAGTAACTATCCTTTTTTTTATTTTGCCCAGGTTGAACTTTTACAATATACTTTTAAAGATCTTACAACATTTAATGATTTATTTTCCTGACCATGAGAAGCAGTTTCAAGTCATATTGGAAAATATGCCTTTAAACATTTTACTTATACAATGTACTTCTAATTACAGCTCCAGAGCTGTTATATGCGAGGATCAAAAACTTCCTGCTAATGAACAACTCTTTTTGTCTATCTTATCAATATCTTTTATAAAAACATATAAATTTAAAAAAAAGAACTTTCAGCTTCTTCTCTAGCACCATGTCTACCTGCATGTTGCCTTGTTTCATGCCATGATGATAATGGACTAAACCTATGAATTGTAAGCTGTCACCACAATTAAATGTTTTCTTTATAAGAGTTGGTCATGGTCATGGTATCTCTTCCCAGCAATAAGAACCCTAATTAATATACTCATATACTCCAGATTGCTCTTTAATTGGATATGTAACTTAAGAATGTCTTGGAACTTCTGATCTTCTGCCCTTACCTCCTGAGCATAAGGATGAGACTGGATGTGAGTGTTACCACACTTATTCTATACAGTGTTGAGTATTAAACCCAGGGCTATTTACACACTAAATAAGCACAATGCCATCCAAACTAGATCACCAGATATATAAACTTAGGGTATGTCTTACCTTTGTCACCTGGTTTCATAGATACTTGCTTTGTTCCTAACACTTTTATGACCTACTAGCCCTCATTAAGCCAGTGTTCCAATCATTTAGGGTCAGAAATTCTGAATGTTTTGTCATGTCTTCTACTGAGCAGGTTAGTGACCACCCATTAGCCTGGTGTTTCTGACTCTTCCCACATTCTGTTAAAATGTAGTCCACCTCCACAGAGCATAGGATACAACACCCTCTTGGACATCACAGTGTTGTACCCATAAAGTACATGACTGTTTAATCACTTTGAAGCAAAGCTGTAACTAAGGGGCCATAACATGATAGGAAGAATCCCAGAATAGAACTTTTCCATACTTCCCACCATGCACTTTTTGTAGGTAAAGTGTCTCTATATAACTTGTGTATAGACAGGGACATAACTCAATAGACATATGCTATCCAATAAGAAATACAAATGCCAAGAAATTTGTTTTCACTTTTTTGTTCATTATGAAGCATCATTATACATATACATGCCTATGCAAATTCTCTTCTTCCATGCTTTATCCCTACTTTTTCTGTCTTGATTTTCCACTCATCCAAGAAAGTACAGTATATCCTTACTCCAGGCTATAGAAAACCTAACCTAAGATATGAAGTTATAAGTCATCTCTATATACTCAAATATTTTTTCTCAGCTAAATAATGGGACACAGTACTTTGTATGTATATTTATGATGCTTTGAGTTCCTAAAACAGTAACAGTAAAATTAATATGTAGTTGCTTATATTTGAATGTTATGAGAAAACAATTTCACTCCACTTAAACCATAAAAGATTAATGAAAAATAAGGTGTGACTGTTGTCTTAGAAGGGAAGAGACTATGCTTCTATTTTTTATATAGCTTCAATATCATAATTACAATAAAAGCACATGAACTCTAAAATCAAAATGGATGTGACTCATGTCTGAACCCTGCTACTGACTTAACTGTGAGATCTGAAGTTTCCATAATTCATACATACATCATGATGTTATAAAATCACATTATGTGTTATAACTTTGAAAACATGTAATATTTACTAGCAATACCCCTTATCATTATTATCATTAAGCTTTTCAGTTAAGCAAGAAAGACAAACTTAAGTTTTCTGTTGAACTTTTCGAAGAGTTACAATGCATTTGAGTCATGAAGATGCATTTTGCTTACACATAACACAATCACTACTCAGATTTAAATAAGAAAAGAAAATTTTTGACTTCAAGAGATTATTAGTGCTGTCTTTGTAAGAGATAATATATTATATCCAGAGAAAACTCAGAGATGAGGGAACTTCAGCTCTTGGGCCGCCTCCATGGAGAATCCCTCTCTGGGGGCTGGGGTCCCACCCAGGGTCCTGATCTCAGATTCTCACCTACCAGACTGGCCCTACACCAAAACTGGGAGGCTCTTTCCCCAGCAATCCCAAGCCAAAGGGACCTCCTACGGCCAGGCCCTGCCCCAAGGTTGAGCTTCATCATTATAGACAGATGGACACCAAACCATGTTCAGAGCAAACTCAGAGGTGAGGAAACTTCAGCTGCTGGGCCATCCCCATGAATAATCCTTCTCCAGGGCCCAGGGTCATGCCCAAGATCCTGATCTCAGCCTCTCAGGTAGCACAATGGACCAAGGCTAAAACTAAGAGGCTCCTTCCCCAGTGATCCCTAGCAGAAGGAACTTCCCAAGGCCAGGCCCTACCTCCACAGTGAACTGCATTATCACAAAAGGACAGAAGTCTTTGAAACTCAGACCCATGTCGAGAGCAGAGTCAAAGATTGTGCACACCCCATGTTCAGAACATACAGGACCCTCTAGCCACAACTGACTAGGTGTGAACATCTGAAGCAAGGTGCAAATGTCAGTGCAAGAATACATATAACAATATAAAGAACAACAAGGCAACACTAGAAGAAACTGGTCGTTTTACAACCACAAGACCTGAACAGAGCAATGAAGAGAAAACAGAAGGAAACAACAGCAAAAACATATTAATGAAGATTCTGAAAGCCTTAAAAGAGGATAAAAAAATTTCCTTAAAAATATAGAAGAAAATACACTTGAGGGAGAAAGAAATTTCTAGAGGTTTGGATGAGAGAAGAAAGAAATTAACTGGTTGGAGGGTGAGGCAGGCAAAGAGGATAAGGGAGCCAAGAGGATGTTCAAGTTCAGTTGTCAAAAGAAATGAGAGCTCCATGAATTTTAATCTGAAAAGTTTTAAGTTGTAAATTGGTTAATGGAAATATTCACTTAGGTCCTTTAAGAAGGTTTCAATATTAAATATGGTTTATCTATCAAAAATATAGAAGAAAATATAAACAAAAATGGAAGAGATGAACAAATGTTTGAAGGAAAACAAAGAAAATCAAGAAAAGGAAAACCAACAAATGAAAGAAACATTCCAGGAACTAAAAACTGAAATAGAAGGAATAAAAAAGGCACAAAATGAGGCAAAGGTGGAAATAGGAAATCTGAAGAAAAGAGCTGGAACTACAGATACAAGCATAACAAACAGAATCTAAGAGATGGAAGAAAGAATCTCTAGAGTGGAAGACTCAATAGTGAAAATAGACACATCAGTCACAGAAAACACAAAAACAAAAAAAGCCATAACACAAAATATTCAGGAAATTTGGGACACCATGAAAAGGCATAACCTAGGAATAATAGGAATAGAAGAAAGAGATGAATACCAGCTCAAAAGCACAAATGATATATTCAATAAAACCATAGAAGAATGGAATTGAATTGAAGAACCCAACATTAACCCAATAACCTATGAACACCTGATTGTGATATAGAGGCCCAAAATATCCAATGGAAAAAAGATAGTATCTTTAACAATTGATGTTGCCATAGCTGGATGGTAGTGTGTAGAAAATTGAAAATAGATCCAAACCTATCACTTTGCTCAAAACTTAAATCCAAGTGGATCAAAGACCTCAACATAAACCCAGATACACTGAAGTTGATAGAAAAGAAAATGGGAAATACTCTCCAATGCATTGGCACAGGTGACCACTTCCTAAATATAACAACAATAGCATAAACAATAAGTCAACAATCAATAAGTGGGAACCCTTGAAACTGAGAAGCTTCTGTTAAGCCAAGGAGACAGTCAATTTGACACAACTGCAGCCTTATAGCATGGGAAAATATTTTCACCAACCCTACAAGTGACAGAGGACTGATTGCTATAATATATAAAGAACACAAAAACTAGAGCTTAAAACCTTGATTAACCCAATCAAAAAATAGGGTTCAGTACTAAAAAGGGAATTCTCAACAGAATTACAAATGGCACAAAGGCACTTAAAAAAGTGCTCAACATCTTTAGCCATCAGAGAAATGCAAATCAAAACAACTTTGAGATACCACCTTACACCTGTCATATTGCCTAAGATAAATGACACAGATGACAGACTATACTGGAGAGGTTGCTGAGCAAATGGAACAATCCTCCATTGTTGGTAGGAATGTAAACTTGTTCAATCACTCTGGAATGCAATATGGCGGTTTCTCAGAAATCTGGGAATCATTCTCCCCAAGGATCCAGCAATACCACTACTGGACATGTACCCTAAAGATGCAAATTCGCACTCCAAACACATTAGCTCAACTATGTTCACAGCAGAATTATTTGTAATAGCAAGAACCTGGAAACAACCTAGATGCCTCTCAAATGAGGAATGGATTAACAAATTGTGGTATATCTACATAATGGAGTACTACTCAACAGTAAGAAAAAAATGTTATCCTAAAATTTGCATGGAATAGGATAGATTTGGAGAATGTCCTCCTGAGAGAGGTATCACAATTCCAGAAACAGAAGCAGGGGATGTACACATTAGTGGACTTTATACAAAATGCAAAGCATTCCCAAGCTGCAAACCAAACCTTACTGAACATCTTGGGATCTGAATCACCTTAGACAGGTACCTTGGAGCCTATTCCCTCCAGAGGAACACCTGACCCACTCTAGATGTTGGGATGAGGAAAACCAATTTGCCTGGAATGGATGGTGAACTAAGCCCCCTTGGGACTTTGGAACCTCCTCCCCTTGCTGGGGAGGAGATAAGGAGATGGGGAGAAAAGAGAAGGACTGAGAGGGGCAGAGGGGGAAGTGAGTTTGAACAAGGGGATACATGGATAAAAAATGAGACTTTATTCATAATAAAAAAAGAAGAGTTGGCTCTTCGAGAAAGTGAATGAGATACATAAACCCTTATCCAAACTAACAAAAAAAACAGAGAGAGTATCCGGATCAACAAAATCAGAAATGTAAAGGGCGACATAACAACAGACCCCCAGGAAATCCAGAGAATTATCAGGTCATACTTTGAAAATCTATATTCCACAAAAATTTAAAACCTAAAAGAAATAGACACCTTTCTCAACCGGTATCACTTACCAAAATTAAATCAAGATCAGATTAAATACCTAAACAGACTTATAACTCCAATGGAAATTGAAGCTTTCATTAAAAGCCTCTCAAGTAAAAAAAGCCCAGGTACACATGGATTCACTGCATAATTCTAGCAGACATTCAAAGAAGAAACATTACCAATACTTCTCACACTGTTTCATACAGTAGAAACTGAAAGAATATTGTTAAAATCTTTTTAGGAGGCCACAATCACCCTGATACCCAAGCTACTCAAAGATGCAACAAAGAAAGAGAATTACAGACCAATTTCCCTCATGAATATTGATGCAAATATTCTCAAAAAAATTCTGGCAAACCATATACAACAACATATAAAAAATATGTACTCACTCATTAGTGGTCTTTAAAAAAAACAAACAAACAAAAAAAAGCAAAGCATACCCAAACTGCAAACCACAACCACTGAACAGTTTGGGATCTGAAGCACCTTGGAGTGCAAATTGGAGCCCATTCACTCCAGAGGAACACCTGACCCAGGTTTGATGTTGGGATGAGGAAAGCAGATCTGCCTGGCATGGATGCTGAACTAATCCACCTTGGGACTTTGGGACTTCCTGCCGTTGCTGGGGAGGAAATAAGGAGATGGGGAGAAGAGAGATTGACAAGGAAGGGCAGGAGGGAGAAGAGAGTTTGAACAAGGGGATACCTGGATAAAAATGAGACTTTATTCATAATAAAAAAAGAAAAAAAGAAAAAGTGTTCGACATCCTTAGCCATGAGAGAAATGCAAATGAAAACAACTTTGAAATACCACCTTACACCTGTCAGAATGGCTAAGATCAAAAACACATATGACAGCCTATGCTGGAGAGGTTGTGGAGCAAGGGGAACACTCCTTCATTGTTGGTGTGAGTTGAGTCACTTGTTCAGTCACTGTGCAATGCAGTATGGCCATTTCTCAGAAAACTGGGAATCAATCTCCCCAAGGACTCAGCAATACCACTATTGGGCATATACTCTAACAATGCACATTTGTACCCCAAAAGCATTAGCTCAACTATGTTTTATTCAGAATAGCAATGACCTGTAAACAACCTAGATGCCCCTCAACTGAAGAATGGATTAACAAACTGTGGTACATCTACACAATGAAGTGCTATTCAGCAGTAAAAAAAAAAAATGGTATCCTAAAATTCGCAGGCAAATGGATGCATATGGAACATATCCTCCTGAGCGAGGCATCACAATCCCAGAAAGAGAAGCAGGGAGTATGCTCACTCATTAGTGAACTTTAAAAAAAAAAAACTAAAAAGAAAGAGATGTCATTTTACACAAGAACTCAAGGCTAGAACATAGCTAAATGACACAATGTCTCACTTCTACATTGATGTCTTCTGGCAGGGGTGTGTGTGAGGAAAGACTTGTTTTCATTAAGTGTCTGTCCACTGGGAGTTTAATTATTGCTCCAGTAAGTAAATGAGCATCATGAATGGTCTGTTTTGTAAATTAAGAGATTATAAGAGTGGGCATGATTCTGAGAGGTCTGATAACTGCATTTGATGGGGTGCATGATATAAAAACACTGTAGTGTCATGAATGAGATTCAGAGCCAAATATTGGGGGAATGCTGACATATCAGAGAGAAGAAGGACCACAATCAGTTCTCACCCAGCTGTCTTGAACTTCCTCAGAGTTGCTCCTGGTTGCTTCTGCCAGTCACTTCTCCCAGTCGCTTCTGTTCTCTCTGGGTTTCTACAAGCCCTTATATACCCTATCCCATCCAGGTTAGGATTAAAGGCTTGTAGCCTTGTACTCACAGAAACAGATGTTCTGTCTCTGGAGTTGTGGGATAAAGGGTGTAGGTCACCACTTGGCTTTCTGCTGTGCTGGGATTAAAGGTGTATGTGACTGACTCAGCTGTTTTGTCTTTGTATCCAAGGTTTAAGTATTTCCTGAGATGTCTGCCTAGGATTTGACAGTGTGCTCTCTCCCCAATATTCAGATTTTATTAAATATGTAATATATATCCACAAAACTCCAATTAATATATATATGTATATATATAAAGAAAAATACTATGATTAATATCATGACTTCACTGATTTTGTAATATTTAAAGGCTTTGTTTATTTTTTAAGTTTTATGGAATTATATGATATGTATTTGTCTTAGTTTTTTTACATTATGGTAGAATTCTGTAGTAAGTCCCTATTTTCTTGTGTTTGTTTCTGTTATTGCTGGTTTCGATTTTTAGTATGGAGTATTTTGTTAGTATTTCAAGCAGGTTACAAAGTATGCATTTGTTAAAATCATTCATTGAATTTAGGTTTAATTTTGCTAACTAAAAAACCACCAGTTTTTTTCAGATTCTTCAATTGATTAAAGCAAATTTATGATGTATAACCTTATGATATTCTGGAATTCCATTCATATGTTATAATATCTGTTATAATGTTTCTTTTAATTTCTAGTTTTATTGAAGTAGGTCTTCCCTTTTGTTGTTTAATTTCATTGAATTTGCCAATCATGTTTAATCTTTAAAAAATAAATAAATAATTTTTTTTTTAAAAAAAGAAAGATAACCAAGAGATATACTCACTCATTAGTGGACTTTAAAAAACAAACAAAAATATAATAGCAAAGTACACCCAAGTTACAAACTACAACCACTGAACAGCTTGGGATCTGAAGCACATTGGAGCCCATTTCCTCCAGAGGAACACCTGACCCAGTCTTGATGTTGGGATGAGGAAAGTGAACTTGCCTGGAGTGGATGCTGAACTAAACCACCTTGGGACCTTGGGACCTCCTGCCCTTGCTGGGGAGGAGATAAGGAGATGGGGAGAAGAGAGAATGACTGGGAGGGGCACTGGAGGGGGAAGGGTGTTTGAACAAGGAGATATAAGTATAAAAATGAGACTTAACTCAAAAATAAAAAAATATAAATATAAATAAAACAATTTGAATCTTGCTGCAAATATGTTTGCATACCTTAATAAATGTTTAAATTTATTTATAGTGTAGACCTTGTTATAGCGTGTACTGATATAGGATATATTCAGCATTTCTGTTGTTAGTGCCACAGATTGTTTATTTAAATCACTTTCTGTATAATCAGTAGGATCTTTTGAGATCATATCAGCCTCTTAATGGAAGAATGCTTTTCTCTATTCATTGGGCTAGTGATCTAAACTTCAGATTTTAATCAATTTTTTTATAACAGTCATCTCTTGAGGAAATTTGAGGGGCAACTTGTTCATGCTATTATTGAATGTTCTTCTGTATTTGATGAGAATATGTATATCTCCAGCAGCCACCAAAACCAGTTATCTTTAAAAACTGAAGTCAACAACAACAAAAAAGAGCTAACATATTTTAGTCTGTCCTCTTTTACTCTACCTCTCAGGCTCCTTTCCTTGTTTACTTTGGTCCATTTTATCTTACTACAAATTCTCTTCTATTATGTTCCTCATTGAATCTAGACTTACCTCATGTCAGCCTAGCAATCACAGTAAAAAGAAAAATAATTTCTAACATTAGTGTATCAATTCTATTGGAAGGATACTAATGTTCCCTACTGGTTTAATATGATCACCTTAGAGTGAACAAAATTGTGAGAGGACAACCATATGAGGACTTGAAAGGGTGAGATGTGATCACTTGTCTATCAGAGTGGTCAAAAGACAAAATCTATTATGCAAAAAAGGAGAATAAGAATGCTTTCTTGGCATATACATGCCTATACATGCATGTACACATGTACCTCCAAAAGTCACTCAATATGGTGTCAAAAACTTTCCATTAGAGTATATTGAACATAGATAAACCACTTTTTCATAAAGCTAGATATAACACAGGTTAACTTTTAATTGTCATATAAGTTCTCAGCTATACAAGTCCTGGGGTTTTGTTTTTGTGATGGTAAGGATAATTTTTATGATGCTATGCAAATGGGAAAAATCTTTTTATCTCAATTTCTGTACAAAATTAGTCTACACACCATATTTTCCCTCACTTGTATAGTAAAATGTAAAGCAGGAATAATGAATATTAATATTTATCACTGAATTAATAGCATGTACAATACAGGGAAAAATTCTTGAACACTCCTTTAATTAAGGCAGTTTATTATAGAGTGAGAATTGAATATCTGCTTTTGAAGTTTTAAAACTAACATACATATATGTAATGTATTGGGTTGTAGAAGCATAAAGTTGCTTATACATTATATATCACTGTGTAATTGTAGGTAGATAGGATATAATAAATATTCTAAGATTTTCAAAGGGTATACAGAACAAAAGAACAAATACAGAAGTTCTATTGAAATATTGTTCCTTGGTAGCAGACAGAGATAAACTCAGTCTGCCAGGGTCCCCCCAGCTGCTGCTGAGGGAATTTTTTCATGGCCACCTTCCTCTAACTGATCAATCAGAGAAGGATTGAAAACTTGAAAACCAGTCCCCTGCCCAGAGACTAGGTAGAGATTGAGCAGACCTTTTATTCAGAGGTGACAGGATACACACAAACCCATGTGCCACAACTGACTAGGAGACACCTAAACATGAACCACTAAAGCCATGGGCAGATGCCAGTGCAAAAATATAAATAATAATGTAAAGAACAACAAGATAATTCCAGAAGAAAGTGGCAGTCCTACAACTACAAGCCCTGAACTGAGCAATGAAGAGAAAACAGAAGGAAGCAACAACAAAAATTCCTTTACGATAATCATTAAAGCTCTCAAAGAAGATATGAAAAAATGCCTTAAAGTAATAGAAGAAAATACAAACAAAAAATTGAAAGAGATGAACAAATCTATGAAAGAAACATGCCAGGAATTAAAAACTGAAATAGAAGCAATAAAAAAGACACAAAATGAGGCAAAGATGGAAATAGAAAGCCTGAAGAAAAAGGATGGGACCACAGATAAAAGCATAACCACCAGAGTTCAAGAGATGGACGATAGAATCTCTGAAGTGGAAGAAGACTCAGTAGCTCAAATAGATATAATGGTCAAAGAAATACTAAAACCAAAAAAGCCATAACTCAAAATATTCAGGAAATCTGGGACACCATGAAAAGACCTAACTTGAGAATAATAGGAATAGAAGAAGGAGAATACCAGCTCAAAGGCACAGATAATGTTTTCAATAAAATCATAGAAGAAAACTTCCCTAACCTGAAGAAGGAAATGCCTATAAAGATACAAAAGTTTACAGAACACCAAATAGATATGACCCCCCAAAAAAGTCAGCATGCCACATTATAATCAAGCCACAAAACATACAGAACAAAGAAAAAATTTTAAGAGCTGCTAAAGAAAAGAGCCAACATACATATAAAGGCAAATCCATTAGAATAACACCTCATTATTCAATGGAAACTATGAAAGCTAGAAGGGTTTGGCCAGAAGTTATACAAATGCTAAAAGAGAATGGCTGTCACACTAGAATACTATACCCTGCAAAATTATCAATCACCATAGATGGAGTAAACAAGATATTTCATGACAAAGTCAGACTGAAACACTATCTACCAATCCAGCGCTACAGAGAGTATTAGAGGGAAAACTCCAACCTAAGGACCCCAGATGCACCCATGAAACCACAAACAATCAATAATTCCACAGATAAATACACCAGAGAAAGGAAATATAAACAAGTTACCACCAAAAATGGCAGGAAATATCAATCAATGGTCAATAATTTCCCTTAATATCAATGGACTCAACTCTCCTATAAAACATCACACATTAACAAGATGGATACAACAACAGAATCCATCCTTCTGTTGCCTACAAGAAATGCACCTAAACCATAAAGACAGACACAGGCTTAGAGTAAAGGGTTGGGAAAAGATTTTCCAGTCAAATGGTCCTAGGAAACAAGCAGGGGTTGCCATCCTAATTTCTAACAAAATAGACCTTAAGTTAAAAGCAATAAAAAGGGACCAAGATGGTCATTACTTATTCATCACAGGAAAAATTGGTCAAAAAGGAAATTTCAATCCTGAATATTTATGCCCCTAATATACGGGCACCTATCTATGTAAAAGATACACTGCTAATGTTCGAAACCCACATCAATTCTTACACCCTAATAGTGGGAGACTTCAATACCCTACTTTCAACCCTGGATATGTCAATCAGACAGAGACTCAACAGAGAAATAAGGAGTGTAAATGAGGTTATGATGCAAATGGATTTAATAGATATCTACAGAACCTTCCACCCAAAGGCAAAGGAATATACATATTTCTCAGCTCCTCGTAGAACTTTCTCCAAAATTGACCACATAATTGGTCATAAAGCAAATATAAACAGATACAAAAAAAAGAAAATAATCTCTTATAACATGTTGGACCACAAGGGCCTAATGTTAGAGTTCAATAACATCAAAAATCAAAGAAATCCTACCAACTCATGGAAACTAAACATCACTCAGCTGAACCATCTCTGGGTCAAGGAAGAAATTAATAAAGAAATCAAAGTCTTCCTAGAATTTAATGAAAATGAATCCATAACATATCCAAACTTGTGGGACACAATGAAAGCAGTCTTAAGAGGAAAATTCATAGTGCTAGATGCCTACATGAAAAACCTAGAGAAATCTCACAATAGAGACCTAACAGCTCAGCTGAAAACCTTAGAACAATTAGAAGCCAACTCACCTAGAAGGAGTAGATGGCAGGAAATAATCAATCTTAGAGCTGAAAGCAATACAATTGAAACAAAAACAACAATACAAAGAATCAATAAATTTAAGAGTTGGTTCTTTGAGAAAGTCAACAAGATAGATAAGCCCTTAGTCAAACTAATCAAAAAACAGAGAGAGAGTGTTCAAATCAACAAAGTCAGAAATGAAAAGGGGGACATAACAACAGACCCCCAGGAAATCCAGAGAATTATCAGATCATACTTTGAAAATCTGTATTCCACAAAAATGGAAAACTTCGATGAAATGGACAGCTTTCTGGACAGGTACCATCTACAAAAATTAAATGAAGATCAGATTATTTACCTAAACAGGTCTATAACTCTTAAGGAAATTGAAATTGTCATTAAAAACCTCTCCAAAAATAAAAGCCCTGGTCCAGATGGTTTCAGTGCCGAATTCTACCAGACTTTCAAAGAAGAATTACTACCATTACTCCTCAAACTATTTCACACAGTAGAATCAGAGGGAATATTGCCAAATTCCTTCTATGAGGCCACAATTACCATGATACCCAAGCCATTCAAAGACACAACAAAGAAGAATTATAGACCAATTTCTCTCATGAATATTGATGTTAAAATTCTCTACAAAATGTTAGCAAACTGTATACAATAATGTATAAAAAATATCATCTACCATGACCAAGTAGGCTTCATCCCAGAAATGCAGGGCTGGTATAACATACAAAAAACCATAAAAGTTATCCATCATATAAACAAATTAAAGAAACAAAACCACATGATCATATCCTTAGATGCTGAAAAATCCTTTGACAAAATCCAACACTCCTTTATGATTAAAGGCCTGGAGAGATCAGGAATACAGGGATTATATGTAAATATAATAAAGGCGATATCAAACTTAATGGAGAAAAACTAAAAGCAATTCCACTAAAATCAGGAACTAGACAAGGATGTCTTCTCTCCCCTTATCTATTCAATATAGTTCTCAAAGTTTTAGCTAAAGCAATAAGAGAATGAATGGAGATTAAGGGGATACAAATTGGAAAAGATGTGAAGCTATCTCTATTTGCAGATGATATGATTGTATACATAAGTGACCCACAAAATTCTTCTAAGGAACTGCTATGGCTAATAAACACCTTCAGCAATGTAGCAGGATACAAGATTAACTCAAAGAAATCAGTAGCCCTTCTATACACTAAAGATAGAATAGCTGAAAAAGAAATAATTGAAACATTACCCTTCATATTAGCTGCAAATAGTATTAAATACCAAAGAAGTAACAGACTTATTTGACAAAAATTATAAATCACTGAAGAAAGAAATTGAAGAGGATATCAGAAAATGGAAAGCTCTCCAATGTTCCTGGATTGGTAGGATCAACATAGTAAAAATGGCAATTCTACCAAAGGCAATCTACAGATTCAATGCACTGCCTATCAAAATACCAACACAATATTTTTTGGACCTTGAAAGAACAATACTCTATTTCATTTGGAATAACAGGAAAGCCAGAATTGCCAAAACAATTTTACTCAACAAAAGAACTTCAGGAGGTATCACCATCTTTGACTTCAAGTTATACTATAGAGCTACAGTAATAAAAACAGCCTGGTACTGGCATAAAAACAGACTTGTGGACCAATGAAATAGAACTGAGGATCCAGACATTAACCCAAAAACCTATGAACACCTGATATTTGACAAAGAGGCCCAAAACATTCAATGGAAAAAAGATAGTATATTTAACAAATAGTGTTGGCATAGCTGGATGGAAGTGTGTAGAAAAATGCAGATAGATCCGAGCCTGTCACCCTGCACAAAACTCAAATCCAAGTGAATCAAGGACCTCAACATAAATCCAGAGAGAGAGAGAGAGAGAAACCTTTAAAAAAAGATGACAGATAAACAAAAAGTCTAAATTATGATTATTGCATTTTGTTTTAATTTTTTAACTTTTAATGAGCTAATTGCAAAAAAGCAATTGATTTCTAAGGCTGCTAAGTTAAACCAATACTTATATTTTAAAGATATCTTGACTTTAAAATCTGTTTATAAAAATATGTTACTTAAAATAAGTTTCTACTTTTTTCTCCACGAAAGATCAAACCCTATAGATTAGTTCTAGGCAAATGTAGTTTCATTTGCCAAGGCCACCTAAAATTCTTTAATAAAAAAATCAGCTTCCAAGATGGCCAGTTGAGATAATCCAGCTTCAAAATCCCATAAAATTGTCATCGTCCTTTGACAACAAAAAATAATGAAAAAAAGCTTCATCCAATTTCCCAAAAATATTACTTATTAATATTTATTTTCATTATAAATGATTAATAGTCATAGTCAATCTTAAAAAAAAGGAGGGAGGAAGATATGACTGATCGCTAAGATATATAAAGAATTCAAGAATCTAGAGCCCAAAACCTTGAATAACCCAATCAAAAATGGGGTCAGATCTAAAAAGGGAATTCTCAGCAGAAGAATTACAAATGGCTTAAAGGCACCTAAAAAAGTGCTCATTATCTTTAGCTATCAGAGAAATGCAAATCAAAACAACTTTGAGATACCATCTGACACCTGCTAGATTGGCTAAGATAAAAGACACAGAGGACAGCCTATGCTGGAGAGGATGCAGAGCAAGGGGAACACTCCTCCATTGTTGGTGGGAGTGTAAGCTTGCTCAGCCACTTTGGAATGCAGTATGGCGGTTTCTCAGAAAACTGAGAATCAATCTCCCCAAGGACCTAGCAATACCACTTCTGGGTGTATACCCTAAAGACGGACAGTCACACTCCAAAGGCATTAGTTCAGCTATGTTCATAGCAGAATTATTTGTAATAGTAAGAACCTGGAAACAACCTAGATGTCGCTCAACTGAAGAATGCATTAACAAACTGTGGTCCATCTACACAATGGAATACTACTCAGCAGTAAGAAAAAATGATATCCTAAAATTCGCAGACAAATGGATGGATTTGGAGAATATCCTCCTGAGAGAGGTATCAGGAACTCAGAAAGATAAGCAGGGGATTTACTCACTCATTAGTGGACTCTAAACACACAAACAAACAAACAAGAAAAAAGCAAAGCATGTCAAAGCTGCAAACCACAGCCACTGAACAGCTTGGGATCAGAAGAAATACCCTGGACTGACACCTTGGATCCCACTCCCCATAGAGAAACACCTGACTCACTCTTGAGGGATGGGGGAGAAACCTTCAGTTGCCAGAGGTGGAGACTGAAGTAAGCAATTTTGGGGCAGTGGGACCATGGGACTACCTGCAGCCTGCCCAGGGATGGGATGGGGATTTGTGGAGAAGAAAGAATGACCTGATGTGGTGGGAGGGGGTCGGGACCTTGAATAAGGATATACAAGGTTAGAAAGTGTGACTTCTTTGTTAATAATAATAATAATAATAATAATAAAAGGAAAAAAATTAAAAAAGAAAAGAAATATCTTTCCTTCTCCCCAATAAAGCATTCTTAATATTGAATAATGAGAATACAGGCAGAGTCAAACATTTAAGCCCTAATGAATTTACTTTTAAATCTGTTTTAATGTTAGACATCTTTATGAATATTTATGTTCTTCAATGTAAGTACCTAGAGAAAAAAATATTCAGAATTCCCCTCCCCACTCCACCCACTCCCTCTGTCACTGCTCCTATGCCCTTTTAATGTCATTTTCTAACAGTGAAAAAGAACATTGACACAATTAAGGTTATTGCTCAACATTAAGCAAACAAAGTATTCACCATTTAGGAGACTCCACATGACTAAGACTTCTGAAGTTTTACCTCTTAACCTTAGACTGGGAATTGTAAATGAGATCATAAACTTTTATGTAGACAAAGTCTGTGATTTCACTAACTAAAAGAAATTTCCTCCTTCCTTGAATACAAATATAATTGATATAGTAGGCTTCATTAGATCCTGGTCATGGATTTACACAATGTTTAAAGACATGCCTTCTGAGTAGCTACCTGCGTTTGTCATTACAGTATGTGCTATATATAGTTCAGAGATATTAGTTATGTATCCCTAAGCTAGAACTAACCAGAGTGTCTCCTCCTTGAGGTCTAGCTTTGATAGGACCAGCAAGTACCAATATTGGCTTCCAAAGGAGGAAAGCAACCAAGATTCCTATACATCTATGATGTCTATGACTATAACATCAAGCAGAATGGCACCATAAACCTAAGGGTGCAGAAGTTGTAGTCCACGCAAATCTTGTTGGACATAACCAACAGCACTGTCATTGGACTTAAGGTCGACTTAACAAGAGAGAAGCCATGCCTAGTACTGGAAGCCTAGCCTAATTCCCAGGGCTAGTAAAATCATGGATCTTTGGGGGGAAAGCTACAACCACCACTTTATTTAAATCCATAACAGTCTAAACATTTATGTGGTGATATATTGTATATTTAATAAAATAAGCATGAAATATCAGAGAATATAATCACCCACAGCCAAGCTATGAGGGTCAGAGAGTGGTTGTCCATACCTTTAATCCCATCACTCAGGAGACAGAGATCTTTCTGTATTTCTGTGAATTCAAGACCTAACAGCCAAGCAGTAGTAGCTCATGATCCTAACTCTAGGATTATGATACAGAGTTGAGTCAGGAAGTAAACAGCTAGGCAGAGAAGATATTTAAAGTAGAATTTTGTAGAAGCAACCAGATAGACTGGAGACTCTTAAAGATAGCACTTTCCCTGTTCGGACTGAGAAGTTGGTTGGGTGAGAATTGACTGTGTCCTGTTTCCTCTTTCTGATATTCTAGCTTTCCCCCAATATCTGGCTGTAGGTTTGCATTATATGCTAACTAGAGATTCATGAAATACATTCGCCCTTATATCCACAGATAAGTATGGTACTCATACCTCATCAAGGAAATTTCTTTGCAATAGATGGAGATCATTGCAGAAAATCACAACTAATCAAAATGCAGTCTTGTGGACCATGGTACCAATGGAAACATCTAAAAAATACTCTCACATTCAAGAATAAGGGGAAATTGCAGAAGAAGTAGAGGAAGCATTATAAAAGCCAAATAAGGGAGTTTTCTGGAGGATTTGTCTCCTACTGACATCAAAAGTGACACTAATGGGGTCACATAAATGTAACTGCCTAAACATGAATTGAACAAGGACATCAACAAATGACCTGCTAAAATGGACAGGGAAAAAAGGCCATGAGGCTTTAACATTGCCCAAAGAAGAACTACAGGCAAGTAAGAAAAGCTGAGATTGGAAAAGTAGTTTTCCCCAGAGAAAAGCACACCAATTTGCTGTCTAGTGCCACATGGTCAGCCATGAAGATATGAATATGAGTAAAATTATAGATGGAGCAGGTTATATTTGCTGATATGAATCTATATGCATATAATCATATAGCAATTAATGGAGGAAAGGTCATTAATTTAAAAGAGAGCAAGGAGGGTGAGTATATGGGAGAGTTTGGACAGAAAAATGAGAAATATTATAATCTCAAAAGTAAATGAAAGAAAAATGAGCTTTCTTAAGCACAAAATTTTTTCCTATAAAATGTAAACAATAATAGGTCCTACTTTATGTGACTGTAAAGATAAAATGAAATGACATAGACAATAAGCCTCTAATACAGTATCAATGAAGAAGGCAATGCTCAAAGAATATTTACATCATTGAAGAAAGACAAAGCCAAGATCCATCTCCCTGAGTTGATAGTTTCAATGAAAGAAAGAATATAAATAATATCTATAATGTTATGAAAATTTAGTGATAGACCTATAGGAGGACATCTGAAGAAAGAAAATAACCATAAAGAAATTGCACTGCCCATTATCCGTTTTGTCTTCAGACCCAAATGTTTCTTTTGTCATCAGAAAAGCATCTAATACTTTTAAGATATCAATTACAGACTTTCCCTCAATACACTTATTTAGTTCATTAGCAGCCTTAGCTTCAGTTGTTTCTCCTTTACTTGGTGCCTCATAAACAACTATTTCCTATGTCATATTCAGACATATCTTTCATCTTGGAAGGACTGGATGGGGAAGAGAAAGGAAAGAGCTGAAGAATAAAATAAAATTATTCAAGGCAAAAATACAGCTAAATAAAACCACTAAAACACATATGTCAAAATGTCTCAGATGCTGTGTTTCCATCAAAAACAAAAGATGAGATTTAAAGACACACAAAGTAATAGAACATGTGCGTAATATAAATGTGCATAGGTAAAGTCACACCAAATATGGTCCTATATTTTGTTTTAATTATTTATTTCATTTTTGAGATTATAATTACAGTATCTCTCCTTCCAAATCCTATCATATACATTTCTCTCTTTCAAATTCATGACCTCTTCAGTAATTTTCGTTACACCCATATATGCACATATGCATATATATTCATAAATATAATCTATTCAGTCAAGAAACATTTTGGAAGAAGGAGCAAAAAGATTGTAAGAGCCAGAGACAAGGAGTTTACTGTGAGACTGGGACTTTTAGTAATGCCATTAACTATGCATTTAAAGTCTCACCAATATGACTGTCTAAGCATGAGCTAAACAAAGAAAAGAACAGTAGAACTGCCTAAGTGAACAGAAGAAAGACCATGAGGTTTCAACCCTACACAAAGTATTATAGACAACTAAGTAATGCAGAGAACAGGAGATATAGTCTTCTACAGCAAGAGTACAACAAATGCTTCTTCCATACCAAATGGAAGACCCTAAAACATATGCATACAAGAAACATTATGCAGAGTGACATAATGTCTGATATAGCACGTATGCTTTATGTTGGAATATACAACTTAATGTGTTTTTAATAATATTTAAATATTCAACAGAATTTTGCCTAAAATATACCAGTTGCTGTATTAGGTCTTGGAAGGTAAGACCACAAAACAACTCACATATTTTCTTTCTTTTCTATTACTTTATTCACTCATTGGTACATTATTCTCCTATGCAAAATCACAAGTTACCACACACTTACTGAGTTAAACAACATTCATGTACTGTCCCATGGATTCTGGGAGTCAGTAGTCCAGGCCTAAATTGGTGGGATTGTTACTGTTTTTGTTTATCATGTCAAAGCCCTGTAATCATTAACTGGGTCCTATAATCATTAACTGGGAATAGATTCTCATCTGAAGGCCCAAGTGATAAATGATGAAGTTCCAAACTCAATGAAATAAGTCTTGGGCAGAATTCCTTTCCTTGCAGCCACTGTCTACCTAAAAGCTATTGAAAGTTCCCAGAGGAAGTCTGGTAGCAAGATAATTACTTTTAAATAATATAATCTAACATAGGAGTGGTATCTCATGTTTTTCACATTCCATAATTTCGAGGAAGTTAGAGATATCATGATAAAGGACATAAAATTTTTAAGTGTGTAGGCATCCTGCAAAGGGCATTATGTAGGCTATATTAAAGCCTGTCTACCTCTATTTTGGATAAATACAAAAGGTGTTTACAAAATAGTATGGAAAATATTAAAATGGTCACATATAAGGCCAGATGCACATTATGGGTGGTTCAGGCTTTGAGGAATATTAACTATTAACTCAGATAAAGAAGATATTGTAAATGTTAAGTCTGTGCTCCATATAGGGACTACAATAGAATGAAAAACATCCCATAGGAAAAATAAAAATGCAAATGTTCAGACCATGTTTCCTTCTGCTTGCATTCTTTGAATTGTTGGAACCCAAGGAAGAGAATAATCTCTACATTAAACTCAGAATGACACTCAGTAAGTATACATACTTTATTAAGTATTTAAAGAGAAAAGTGTATTAAAATCATGTTCTTTACTCTTAGAGGAAAATGTTTCCAGTGCATATTTTAAAAAAGTATTTAGTATGTTCCCATCATTATTTCAAATAGTGATCTCCTAAGAACTTGGTATATCCTTGTTCCTGAATGATTCCCAGCTTAGCTCTGAATACTTTGTCAGTCTCTGAAGTAATTATCTTCTGAGAAGAAAAGCCTCTTGGGTGGGAGAGCACCAGCTGTTGCTAGCTTACTATTACATGCCAAGAGAACAGCCAATTGCCCAAATAAAAGAAGTATTGAGGCCAGGTGGAACTGTTTATTCTAATTTGCTCTCAAAAGCTGGAATATAGCCAGTTAGCTTTAAAAACCATGCTTTCAAAACAATAAACTGTTATTGACTGTAAGAAAACACTCTCTTATGACACACAATGGAACTTCAAGAAGACCATGCAACATGAAGACTGTAGCTCAGGGCTGTGCATTTTTATTTGAGATTTCTAGTGAAAGAGTATGTTCTCACTGTTCTTGTACAAAAAGGAAGAAGGGTAATTAAGTGAGATTATAGATATGTTCATCTTATTTCCTCTAGTAACCATCTTACTATCTATATATACCTCATATTATATAGCTAGCTCTCATACATACAAAGATTTTTAAAGGCTATTCCTGGACATTTTCCCTTGCTAAATAACTGATTTGGTCAGATTTCTCAGCTGTGATTGACAGCAATTTCAGAAAACGGTTCTTTTTTATTATGAATAAAGTCACATTTTCTATCTGTGTATATCCTTATTCAAGGTCTCTTCCACCTCCTACCCCCTCCAGACACTCTCTTTATTCCACATCTCCTCCACAGCAAGGGCAGGAGGTCCCAAGGTTCCAATATTGCTCAGTTCAGCATCCACTCCTGGCAGATCCAGTTTCCTCACCTCAACATCAAGACTGAGTCAGGTGTTCCTCTAGAGAAAGTGGGACCCAAGGTGCCACTCCCAGGTGTTTCAGATCCAAAGCTGTTCAGGGGTTGTGGTTTGCAGCTTGGATATGCTTTGCTTTTAGTTTTGTTTTTGTTTTTGTTTTTTTTTTTTTGTTTAGAATCCACTAATGAGTGAGTACATCCCCTGCTTATCTTTCTGGGTTTGAGACACCTCGCTCAGGAGGATATTCTCCAAATCCATCCATTTGCCTGCAAATTTTAGGATATCATTTTTTCTTACTGCTGAGTAGTACTCCATTGTGTAGATGGACCACAGTTTGTTAATCCATTCCTCAGTTCAGGGGCATCTAGTTTGCTTCCAGGTTCTTGCTATTACAAATAATTGTGCTATGAACATAGTTGAGCTAATGCCTTTGGAGTGTGAATGTGCATCTTTAGGGTATACACCCAGAAGTAGTATTGCTGGATCCTTGGGGAGATTGATTCCCAGTTTTCTGAGAAATCGCCATACTGCATTCCAGAGTGGCTGAACAAACTGACCTTAGCAGAAAATGGTTCTTGAGTGTATGTTAAAGCAAAAGATCCATTAAATAATTTTTAAACAATATGTATGCTTTGTAAGAATGCTTTGTAATGATAGAAACATGTCTTCATGTCAGGAAAAAACCCAGAAAATAATTTGGTGAATTGAGTAGTCCCAAGACAGAATTGGTACTTGTTAAAGATTGCCTCTCTTTCTCTAATGTTCTTCTCAATTCTAGTCAATTTTTTTAACAATGACCACCCTCTTTTTTCAGGTTGATTATAAATCATGACTTCAGTAAGAGTTCTACACTTCTGTTTAAATCTGAGAGGCTGTTTTCTTCAGCTGTTCAACAAAAACCCTGAGTAGTAAGATAAAAATACCATATTTGAACTAATTTCTTTAGTCATTTGTCAATGAACTCCATCCTATGATTTTGCAAATACATATGGTTTTATTTCTCCAACAGTATGTTATTTAGTATGAGGAACTGGTTGCTTTAAGCAATGAATCTACAGACTATTCAGCACCTGCATTTCAACATATTTGTCTGAACTTTACTCATCATTGTCTTCATAAAATCAATATAGGGGATACCTGAAAGTCTACTGAGATGCATGTGAAGTCCAAGGTCCATTTTTTGGTGTTTGATAGTGCACCACAATGGGACAACTGAAAAATATCACTTCCAAGCATCTCAAATAACAAATTTAGTTCAGCACAACTCAGAACCCCAGTATCTTAGCCACACAGATCTAAACTCCATGTTTACTTAAGAGCTGAACACCTATTTATAGAAATTACATAATGAATGACACCATTCAACCAGAAGCCTATACTTCACCAGCTAATAGAATAACTGTGGAATGTTACCTAATCCTGCCACTTCAAGACCTCCTTTCATAATGTTCTTTTGCCCCTAAAATTTTCTAGGCCTTCATATATCTCTTAAGATAACATTATACTTTTAGGAGCCAACCAAGTTATACATAATGCATTTTATGTTTCTAAATTAACAGAGTGGCTTTAGATCTGTGAAGGGTGTTAAAAATTATATAAGCTATGCAAGTATTTTTATTTGTACAAACATTCCTAGTTTTCTTCAGGGCTTTAAAGTTTCAAAGAACTTTATATTACTTAACAAACTCAGCTTGTAGTATATGGGAAAAGGGTGTTTTTAAAGCCTGCCCATTCCCCCCCCTCCAAGGAACCTCACAATTATCTTTTATTTAATATGTTTTTATTTCTTAAAATACCAAATCAGAAACTGTGTAGATGTCTTTTTGCTTGGTTCTAATTATTATTCATTAAGTTCAGGTCAAGATGACACAGAAATTAGAGCGCAAGCAATTGGTTTGAAATAGGATCTCAGCAAACACCGGGAGAGAAAGGAGATGGGAAGAAATAGCTGCCAATTTAAGCATGCTGTCAGTGAACAGGTGCCTACCATGTGCTTTTATCTAATTGTGCTGCACTTTCTGGGGGGTGTGTATAGAATAATTGTCCATGTTTATCCCATCTGGGGGTCAACAGACCTGAATTTTGCTCTTCAAATCTCTTCCATCATTGTTCAGGAGACTGTCCACAAGGGGGCATTAACTCCTGAATATTCCTTCCGTGTCAATGCAAAGGCCAAGGAAAAATAGACAAGCAGATTTACTAGTGCCTACAGAATGAAGCAGATGGCATGTAGTGCTCCAGCAAGCAAAGGGAATCCACACGGGGCCTCCAACATATTTTCAACAATGACTAAAGGGAGAAAATGTATGCTGTCTGATAGTTACCATAATTATCACTGGTTGGTTTTGGTTGTTACCTTAAAAGAGTATTGCAGTCAATAGAATTCCAGTTCTTCAGGGCATTTACTGAAGCCATTACTTTTGCACAGCCTAGCATCACAACAGAGTAAAATTAGCCCCAAATTGTAATGAACAGAGTTAAATTTTATCCTTGACTCTGTGGCCTTACCTAAAATAATATATAGCTATGAACCTCAGTCTCTTCAATATAACTATGGCTCTTAGGCTAATAATAATGTACACACACACACACAACAGGCACCATATGGGTTCCTTCACAGATATTATTTCACATATCTCCAAAGATATTTGATAACATGAAAACTATTTTTTTTCCATTTTACAGAGATAAATAAGTGACGAAATGATTGAGCAACTTGAAAGAGGTCCCACAGTTAACAGAAAAAGAACACTAGTAGTCTGGTTTCAAAATGTGGAACTTTCACCATCATCATGCTTCTGAACACAGTTGTGGCTTGAATACAGGTAGTATCCATATATTAAAACCTTTTTTCTAGAATGACACTCCTGAGAGGTGGTAAAATCTTTAAGAGCTAGATCATAATAGAGTACTTTGGGCATTGGACATGCGTCTTCCAAGGGTCTCAGTTGTAGGACTCCAGCCTCTATCTCTTTTGTTTTTGAGCTGTAATATAAGCAATATGGTAAACCAGATGTCTGTGCCATTATGCTCTACTCTTGACTGAGGAACAAAACAACCAGGCCACCAGATCTTCGGTTGGAAGCTATAGAAACATGGGCCTTGGTTTCTCAGAAAATTAAGAATCAATCTCCCTAAGGACCCAGCAATACCACTTCTGGGTGTATACCCTAAAGAGGCACATTCACACTCCAAAGGTATTAGCTCAACTATGTTCATAGCAGCATTATTTGTAATAGTAAGAACCTGGAAAAAACCTAGATGTCCCTCAACTGAAGAATGGATTAACAAACTGTGGTACATCTACACAATGGATTACTACTCAGCAGTAAGAAAAAATGATATCCTAAAATTTGCAGGCAAATGGAAAGATTTGGAGAATATCCTCCTGAGCGAGGTATCACAATCTCAGAAAGATAAGCAGGGGATGTACTCACTCATTAGTGGTCTCTAAACAAACAAACAAGAAAAAAAGCCAAGCATGCCTAAGCGGCAAACCACAACCACTGAACAGCTAGGGATCAGAGACACCCTGGACTGACCCTTCGGATCCCACTCCAACTATAGGAACATCTGACTCACTCTTGAGGGAGGGGGGACAAAACTGGATTTGCCAGGAGTGGAGACTGATCCAAGCATTATTGGGTCAGTGGGACCGTAGGACTGTCTGCTCCCTGCCCAGGGAGGGGATGGGGAGTTGGGGAGAAGGAAAAATGACCTGATGTGGTGGGAGGGGGAAGGGACCTTGAATAAGGATATATAGGGATGGGAAAAAATTCAGAGGGAAAGCTGAACACAAAGTAAATATATGTGTAGCAATCTTATTTGCATTATCACCCTTGATAAGTCATGCTTATGATTTTTATCTTCCTTATAGTTATTGTTAACTTCTCAGCATTTTAAATTCATTTTACTGTTTTTCTTGATAAATACAAAATAAATAAGGAAAAAAAAAAGAAAATTGTATACAAGATATTTGTGTAAGATGTTTCGCATAATAGGTGGCACAGAACAATGGTTTCATCAATTTTAGCAGAATGTAAGACTATTGATTTTGAATTTTTTTAAATTTTATTTTATTTTAGAATAAAGTCTCATTTTTTATTTATATAAAAAAGAAACATGGGCCTTATCTCTTTATAATTGACCTAGTTATTATATTATAGTAACTCAAAGCTAATTTATGTATACAGTAATCTCAAGATACCTTTCATTACTAATGATTATCAATCATGGGATCCTGATGATATCACATAGGAGAATGCCACATTTTTTTTGTCATGTGTTTCAACTTCTGTAGTTTGACACAGCCCAACTTATGCCATTCCTCTTTTGGAGTAATTTCAAAAATGTGTTTATAAAAATTAGGGATATGCTACAGTGCCATATATCTAATAGGTCTTAATAGCCCCTCCAGAAAGGCCAATTCATGTCTACATTAGAAAGGAATAAAATTAGTCTGTAACATCAGAGGACAGAGCCATCTCTCCAGTTGATTATTTTTAAAATAAGGTTTTCTGTGTAACAGTCCTAGTTGTCCTGGAACTTGCTTTGTAGACGAGGCTGGACTTGGGCTTAAACTCACAGACGTCCTCTTGCCTCTGCCTCCCAAGTTCTGAGGCTATTGGCATATGCCACTAGTGCCTGGTTTTTAGGCCTTGAACTCAGAGATCCAAACTGATCCCTGTCTCCTGAGTGGTGGTATTAAAGGTGTGGATCACCACTTCCTGACCTTTGTGGCTTGGTTTTGATTCTGTGTTCTGACACTCCAGACTGATTTTATTAAATGTACAATATATTGTCACAGGAAAATATGACTTAATTTTTTTCTTAAGAAAATGAGTGTGATATCTTTTCAGTATTCTTTCAAATATTTCCCCAATCTTGGAACATTTAGACCATCAAAAGCCAATCTTCTGCTAGGTGTATTACTGGGTTATACATCTTCCAAATTTAAAATATATTTGCTTAAATAAGATGCCATGAACTAGTCATCATGAGTATCAGGGGAGGATTTTCTACAGAAAGGTGGAATATATCAGCTTCAGGTTATCATTAGAGGCCATTTTTATCTTCTGATCTAAAAATAACTCAAACTATCACTTTCGGGTTCCTGAAAGTTACTTTAAAAAATTATATCATTGTGAAGAAATGTATTTAATTCATCTAACAAATGTGCTAATTTCCTGTTACAAATTTATTTCTTTATGCTATAAAATCAGATCTAGGGATTTGCCCTTTAAGATGCTTAAAATACAAGTGACAAGTCCAATACTATGTTCAAGTGAATGTATACAAAACTAGTCTTTTTAAAAAAAAAGTGAATATGAAATTGGCCAGCTTCAGGGATTGCAGTGCTGCTTAGTAGTTTTGACTGCAGTTTATAACACCTTTGGTGTTTATACATTTACAAAGTACTTAATATTCACTTACTATTTGCAAAGATTTTTCTGTGAATAAATAAATACCTTTTAACAAGTAAGATGAAATCTAGATTGTGATATTGTGCCTTCATGCAGCTTGCAGTTTATTTTGGTGGTTTACAGAAGCATTAACACCTATTCTTTCCTTGACATATACCTATAATCCCCTTCTAGGAGCCAATTCTGATTCCTTATACATATGTATGCTCTGATTATCTCTACCTCACACCTTCACTGAGTGACTAAATAAAGTCAATGAGGATTTTATTTGTGTGTTTTAAAAATAATAATCAAGTTATCTTATTGTGTAGTCGAATATTTGTTTAACTATATAAAGATGTGCTGCTGCTTCACCTTGCCTGCCTAAGGTAGCTGAATGGTCTAATAAAAACCTCAATGGTTAGTAGCTGGGCAGAGGAGGGATAGGCAGGGCTGGTGGGCAGAGAGAAAAGGGGAGCCAGCTAGACAGCCAGGGGCCAGCTTCTTCAACATCCAATGAGATGATCATGTGGTTTATTTTCTTCTTTCCATTTCTTTATATTGTGGATTATATTGACAGATTTTCCTGTGTTGAGCCATCCATGCATCTGTGGGATGAAACCTACATGATTATGGAGGATAATTTTTTATATGTTCTTGAATTTGGTTTGCCAGTATTTTATTGAGTATTTTTGCATCAATGTTGATGAGGGAGATTGGTCTGTAATTCTTTTTCTTTGTTGCATATTCATGTGGTTTGAGTATCAGGATGAATGTAGCCTCATAAAAAGAGTTAGGCAATGTTCCTCCTATTTCTATTGTGTGGAACAATTTGAGGAGTTTTGGTATTAGATCTTCTTTGAAATTCTGGTATAATTTGGCACTGAAGCCATCTGGCCCTGGGCTATTTTTGACTTACAGACTTTTAATAACTGTTTCTATTTCTTTAGGGGTTATAGGTCAATTTAAATTGTTTATCTTATCTTGATTTAATTTTGGTATATGTTACCTATCCAGAAATTTGTCTATTTCTTTCAGATTTTCCAATTTTGTGGAGTACAGGTTTTTGAAATATGACCTTAAGAGGGATGCATGTATTGTTCTGGAAAGAAGAAACAGATGAGATCTCATGAGTAAACTGGAGGTGGGGGAGAAATAGAAGGGAGAGGATGGAGATGAGAACATAAGGGAATGAGATGGGTGAGCTGGGATATGAATAGAGTGGGAGAACAATAGAAGAGATATCTTGACAGAGGGAGACAACCTAGTGCTAGGAAAGTTCCTAGAAATCCACAAGGGTGACCTCAGCTTAAACTACTAGCAATGGTGGAGAGGGTACCTGAGCTGGCCTACCGAAGTAACCAGATTGGTGAATATCCTAACCATCATCATAGAGCCTCCATCCAGTAACAAATGGAAGCAGATGGAGAGATTCATACCCAAGCACCAGGCTGAGCCCCAGGAGTCTAGTTGAGGAGAGAAGAGGGCTTATATGAGCAAGGGGGATTAAGAGCATGAGGGAAAATATACAGAGATAACTGAATCAAGCTAGTGGGAACTGATAAGCTTTAGATTGACAGCTGTGGAACCTGTATGGGACTAGACTAGGCCTACTGCATATGGGAGACAGTTATGTAGTTTGGCTTGTTTAAGGGACAATGAGGTCTGGATCTATCCCTGGTGAATGAGCTGTCTGTTTGGTGTCCAGTCTTTATAGAAACACCTTGCACAACCTTGATACAGAATTAGGGGACTGGACCTGCATCAACTGAATTTACTAGGCTTTGCTGACTCCCATGGGAGACATTACTATGTCAAGGAGGGGAAGGCGAGTGGTTTGGAGGAAGGCTGAGGGGAGCAGGAAAAGGGAAAAAAGTGGGATCCATAGTCAGTATGTAAAATAAACAAAATATTTTTTAAATAAAAACATTAGTAATAATTGAGAAAATATCCATCAAAAATGTAATGTATAATTAATAAATGCAGGTTAGTAATTAGTCATCTATAACAATCAAATTTATAGTTGTATTAGGTATGTTTTCAAAGTTAAAAAAGACATATGCTCTTTAAATACTTCAGAGACCTACAGAATATGGCATTTTTGATGTTTTAATACCATAAGGCTTTTTATGACAGCAAGACATGTCTGCTCCTGGCAGCAACAACCTACTTCTAAGAAGATGATGGAAATAGAAGAACCTCCATATGGAATTTGCTTTCATTATGAGAAAGATAACCATTTGGGAAAGAAATTGTCCTTGCCTTCACTGTTCTCAGTACACTGTACAAACAGAACAAGCCAGACACAATGGAAAAAGACTGCTGAACTTTGTTAAAATGAGATGGGACAGTCCTTCAAAATTGCTGCTTCATAAAAAAGTCTGCCAGATATTCTAGGCCCATAGGCCAAAGATAGATGCCCCAATATTGCAAAAAAAAAGCCTGTATGACTGTCCAAGCAGTCATATCTCACCATAGTTTCTATATTTTTGGAAGTGTCTTGCAATGCATTTTTAATTCACTCAGGTAATATTATGTCCTTCTGGGGTCGTTGATGGAACTGAAAGTTATAACTTTCCTTGGTAATGACAGAAGGTAAATTAGGTAAAATTTTTGGACTCATTGAGATGGGATAAATGGAGTATTATTTTCAGAATTTGCCAAATACTAACGGAGTAGATATTATAAATGTAATTTTTACTTGACAATTGTTCTTTTGTATATAGTTTTACTATATTAAAGTTAAGCCTTTCCTTTATATTTAGACAAAAGGGGGAAATGCTGTGGAATGTGTTTGTTTAACTATGTAAAGTTGTGTTGCTGCCTTACCTTGCCTGTCTATGGCACCTGATTGGCCTAATAAAAAGCTCAATGATCAATAGCTAGACACAGAGGAAGCAAAATGATGAACAGTACATAGATGAGATAAAGAAGCCTCAGGGCAGTACATAGAATAACAGAAAAGGATTAATTTAAGATTTTTTTTTAAAAAAAGCTAGCTAGAAATAATCCTAAGCTAAGACTGAGCAGTCATAATTAACAGTAAGTATTCTTGTCATGATTTGGGGGCTGGCTGTCCAAGAAAGTCTGCTACATTATCCTTTAACTTTGAAATTCTTTGGACAAAGAAAAATGGGTAACAGAAAAGAATCAGAGCCTAGCAGAATTGAATGAGTATAGAATTCCCATGCACTGGATGATGAGGCTAAAAAATATTGATGAGCCATCATCAATAAACATCAGACTCCACCTTATCCAGTTTCCTTAAAGCCACATCCTCTTTTGAACCTTTGGAGAAAAATTTGTGACTTGACATATTTCTTTTTCTCCATCTCTCTTATGTAAGAGAGAAATGAGAGAAAGTTCTAGGGAAGGAAAGAAGAGAAAAAAATCAATAATGTTATAAAATCAAGCAAGAGCCTATAGCAGAAGTTTCTGGCCTGTTTGGCTTGTGATCCAGACCCACAGACCTGCAGACTCTCAGACTTGCAGTCCCACAGTCCTGCAATCCCACTGAAACACACAGATGCTTATATTAATTTTATGCTGATTGACCTAGGACCCAGGCATATAACCTGCTAACTCTTTACTCTTAAACTAACCCATGATTCTTATTTTGTTCAGTCATGCAGCTTGATACCTTTTCACAAAGCAGCATAGTTGTCCTCTGCATCTGCTGGCTTCTCCTCTGATCTCTCTGGCATTTCTGCTCTTCTTGTTTCCAGAGTTTTCTTAGTCTGGTAGCCCAGCTCACACTTCCTGTCAGCCTTCAGCCAATCAGTGTTTTTATTAAACCAGTAGACAGGACAATTATTTACAATTTAACATAATCCCACTACAAGAGCCCTTGTAAATAGTAACAGTAACATGTAGTGTAATGAGATGTGCCTTTGACATTCTTCAAATCTCCAGGACCCTTTAAGCAAGAATCTAGTTGATCCTTTATTAATTTTACACTTAGATTTCTTACCATGTACAATACCTGATGATATGAATATTTGCTTACACTGTGTAAAGATGTGCCACTGTGATTGGTTTAAAAAAGAACTTGAATGATCAATAGCTAGGCAAAAGAGAACAGGCCGGATTTCCAAAGCAAGAGAGAACCCTGGGAAAAAGAGAGGTGGAAGACACCAGTGAGAGTCTGAAGAAGTCAGATATATGTTACAGAGCAGAGGCAACCAAGTGATGTGGTAAAAAAGATTGATAAGAGCAGGTTAAATTTGAGTTATAATAACTAGGTAAGAACAAGCCTAAACTAAAGACAAAACTTTGATAATAAATAATTCTCCATGTTGTTACCTGTAGGCTAGCAGTCTCAATGAAAAAGTATTACTGCATCCCTTGGTGCATTCTTTGGGCTCTTATTAGAAGAACTACTTGACTTTCACTACCTTGTTGGATTCAAATCAATTCACAGGATAGAGTTTAATTGTAGCAAATCCTAATTTCTCTTATTCCCAAAGGCTCTCAGTATAACCATCTTGGAATGATTCAGACGTGGCAATTCTCATATTCTATCAATCTCTAGGACAACTTTTCTTGTTTTCTTTTATGTTACTTTAAAATATTCTCGCCTTAGGCCTGCAATAGAACTGAATTCCTATGTGCATATGGGGAGCACTGATTGGTTTTGGTAGGATGAAGAAGAATGGAAATTCTCATTGTACATTATGACCTGGTCTGTGCCTACTCTTCCAACAATCCTTCCTTTCTAAACTTATCTTAAACATCAGAATTATATTTATCATAATCACTCATAAACCTCAGTCATCTTAACTACAGTTATCTTGGTCATTTTATTTTTGAAGTTTATTTTATTATTTTGTTCACCCAGTTGTTTTTCCTACACATTCATCACATGTGTGTGCTTTTCTCAGAGGCTAGATGAGGGCTTTGGATACCTTGAAACTAGAGTTGTAGATTATCGCGGTAAAAACACGCCATGAGATATGTTTTAAATGGGGTTTATTTTGTGAAAATCACTCACAAAACAGAGAAGGTTTTAAGAGAAAATGAAGAGATAAAGTTGCAGTGCGCCAGAGCGTTTCTAAAGAAAACTCCTCATCCCCATGCCACACGTTGGAACTCCCACGCCGCTGGCCCAAACTGCGCACCACGGAAGCTGCGTCATCAGTCCGAAAACCTGAGCAACTGGTCGGGAACTCTCGTGAGAGAATGCCGGCTTCCTGTCCTGGTCCTCTCCCTTGGAGGTCTACTTCCAGAATCCAGTTAACCACGCCTCGCTCGTCTCCAGTCCTCTGACGCGATCACTCACATGTATAGTTCCTGATTTCCCGCTACAGTAGATATCTTGTCATAAGATGCCTTGTGGGTGCTGGTTCTGGAACCTTGAGTCTTCTGAAAGAGCAGACAATTCTTTTAACAACAGAACCATCATTCTAGCCTGTAGTAAGAAGTTTCCAACTGGCCCAACTCTGAGATCCTGACCGTTTCTCAGAGCTTTTTTGTCTTCTGCATCTGCCTGGCATCTCTTGCCCTGTGGAGTTTTCATAGTCTGGTAGCCCAACTCATACTTTCTGTCTGCCTTCTGGCCAATAAGAGCTTTATTAAACCAGTAGGAGGGACAAATATTTACAATGTACAAGAGTATAATCCCACATCACTAGTCCTTAATTATTATTGATTTAGAATTCAAGGTCTTCTTTAAATTGAACAAGTAATGCTTATCATAACTCAGAATGAAATATTGCTTTAGAATAACTGAGTTTTGCCTGTATCATTTTCCATCCTTCAGAGGAAGCATATTTTATACTGGATTTCTGCTGGAAAGATATCTTCAATAGTCTTTCTCTCTGGCAAATAATATAAACATGGGGATTCAGTAAACTTGAGTGTTTTACTTATTTGCTATACAATTGATAAAATTACTCATTTTTTCTGAAATTGTATCCTTATGTACATAATAAAGATAGTACATTTTATTAGAACTGTTGTAAAAATTGAGTGAAAAAACCTATAGAAGTTATGTGTCAATAATTGATGGTTGCATTCAATTTTAATTACTGAGTGACTCAAATAATTCTTTAAAACCAATTTAATTGATTCAACATTCAATTGGAATCCTGAATCAAAAACATGACCAGATCATAGTAAAAAAAAATAAGTATATAGTGTCTTTCTTTTCCTAGAATGTCTTTTCTCCAACTGACCAAGCCAGGTACAAATATCTAGCTTAAAACAGTAGTTACCAACAATCATTTAAAAAGATCCATTATATACTCAACATTATAGCCATGGGGGAAACCAAACTCAAACACAGCAAAGTCTCATCCTACAAGGAGTCATTAATCTAGACAGACTATACTGCATTTGGGCAGTTAAGTAATTTCATGATATTTAGATATGAATTCTCAAATCTAAAAAAAATTCAGTGTGAACTAAATTACATATTAAATACATACTACAGAAGAATGAATTTTATGATTTTGTATTTGTGATACTCTGATATATAATATTGACATTTAGCCAGCTTTGAAAGTTGTATTTATTTTTTATTATTTTGTTTTTCATACCCTACAGTTTGAACATATTCTTTCCTCTCCTCTACCTACTCTCAGCTCCTCTCCATGTCCCTCCATACCCAATTTTGTTTATTTCTCTGAAAAAAACATGTAAAACAAAAATAAAAGAAAGCAAAAATCAAAATAGACAAACTAAATAAAAAGAGAAACAATAAGAAAAATGTATGAGCTAAACAAGATATGCAAATTCAAAAAAACAAAACATAGAGTTTGTTTTGTATTGGCCAACTGCTCCTGGGATGTAGTCTACCATGGAGTATGGTTGATATATCTATCCAGTGAGACTCCATGGAATAACATCAATTTTCTCTTTTCCTGAAGATATCAATTTCATATATCTTCTTTGTTATGGGTAAGACTTTGTGCCCATATTCCTTGTCAGTGCTGGAAATTTTTCTGGTTTGAACCTATGCAGGTCTTGTATGTGTGTATACCATATCCATAGAGCAAAACTTTTTTTAAACATCATCAAATAAGCTATTCTTGCAGTATATGGAAACTAACATAGAGATCTACAACAGGGCAATATGCAAAGAGTAAGAGACTTTGGAGCATTCAATTCTAAATGAAATGTCTTCATCAGACCCTTCCTCTCAAGCCAGAGGAATCTATGTGGAAGAGGAGGCAGAAACAATGTAAGAGCATGAGTTTGTGGATTACACCAAGGAAATAGTGTCTTTCAAACGCAACAATAATAATGTTGCATATACAAACTCACAGAGAGCTATATTTTTTAATTATTCATTACTACACAAATTATTCATGACTATACAGAAGACTTATAACTCAAATTACATCATAATTATATTTAAAATTCTATGTAGATATGCTTGTCTATACATTAAAAACTATTTATTTCTCAACATCACAATTTTCTAAGATTTTACTATATATAAGTTTAGTTTTTGAATTTTTGTTCTGCTAAATTTATTTTTCACTATGCAATCCTGGCTGGCATTAAACTCAGAGATGAAGTGCTGAGATTAAAGACATGTGCCACCAAGTAACTTTGAGGATCCTTAGATAAATGATATGAAAAATTATTTTGAAGTTAAAATAGCATGCAGTGAAAACTTTACAGAAATTTCTCAGTGGTAAAACTAAATTTATAATGAGAGAATAATTTATAAATAACTCAAAAATTATGAATAAGTAAATGTATTAATACATACGGTGTTTAAACCTTCAAACTTCTCTATCTAATGCAACCTGTCCAAATTTTTCAAACCTCTTTCTGTAGAATGGTTGGATCCCATTTAGTATATAATATGCTCAAAAGCAAAGCATTGTCATCAGACTCTACACTGTCATCTGGTAAGATTGTATGAAATACTTCAAACATCAAAGAAGTTTTTTTCCAGAAAGTAAAAGCAATTCATTATATTAATGTTTCACAAATTCTACTTTAAACAGACATAATTTCTAGCACAATTTTTAGCTTTGAGCCACATCAAAAACTAAAGCAAATGATAAATCTTACAAATTTCACTCACTCACTGGTGTTACTAGACCACCATTGATTGATTACATGTATTTTTTAAGGCATTGCCTACCTACAACAGAAGCTCTGTAAGCTTGCATTCACCATCTCCTAGCTCTTATGATGGCCTTTAGTGAACATTAGTTTCTTTCCTAATCAGTGACCTGACTTTCCTCACAAGAGTATTTCTAGACTAAGCTGTAGTAGAATGTGGGTTTCAATATTGGGGGATAATGCCCCAGGGAGCTGTCTTCAATTAATGAAGTAGATAGGTTGATGACTATGAATACAAGAAGTGGAGAGGCAATACAACAAAGGGAATAGTGTCAAACAAAGCTCATTGGGAATTTTTAGTACCGAGATACAAAATACATGGGGACAGCTGAAAAAGAAATAAGGGACACATTACCCTTCATATTAGCTGCAAATAGTATTAAATACCTTGGAGTAACTATAACCAAAGAAGTAACAGACCTATTTGACAAAAATTTTAAATCATTGAAGAAAGAAATTGAAGAGGATATCAGAAAATGGAAAGCTCTCCCATGTTCCTGGATTGGTAGGATCAACATAGTAAAA